>CAWUFW010023752.1:0-70221 GCA_963921515.1 Calotriton arnoldi | reverse complement strand
TACATCACCTTCCTTTAGGGCCTTGCGCCCTCCTGGTACACACAGGTACCAAACCTGACCCCAGGCCAACTGGCCGTCCATGGGGCTCAAATGCCCTTTGTCCCGAATGTCAGGGCGTAACTGAGGCCCTCCACTGGCCCCTTGGCTGCCAATGCAGTGAAAACCACTGTGCGCAATGCGCTGGGGGCGTGGGGTGCAACTCACCCCCTCCTCATCATTAAAAGAAATGACGCAGCTGCCCGCACTCTCGCGGTGCAGATGAGAGAATGACCTTTGGCACTGCCGTGCCTCCTGAGCCCCCACTGGGACTCTGAAACAATATTGCCCAACGTTGCAGCTGCCCGCGCTTGTGCGGTGCAGCTGTGATAATGAGGCCTGGCACCACTGTGCCTCTCAGGGAACCAAAATCGCCCCAAAGACCAATCAGCTCTGACACCACGGTGCCTCAGGGAGCGCCCACACCGCTCCGCTCTGCCCCACTCACCGGGGCTTCTCCTGGTGCCTTCGCGCTGAGGGGCAGGCACCGACAATGTGCCTCGACCGGCCCCGTTTCCGTTCCCCGCGGCCTCCTCTCCGGACCTTGGTATGGAGCCTGCGGGGCTCCGGTCCCCTTCTGGATGACTCAACACTGCGGGGTAGGCTCCCGCCCACGGTCAGGCTTCCGCCGCCTGTCTTCCGGCCCTGGCAAGGGCCGTCCCGATTAGGAGTATAGTCTCCTTCCGCCTTGTGACTTCCTCTTCGTGGTCACGCCCCGAGTCAGGCAGCTTGCCTGACTTCCGGGCCGGCTGCGCTCCTCTTCTCTGGCGCAAAAGTGCAGGGTAGGCTCCCGCCTTCCTTCGGGAAAAAGCTCCGCCCACGACCAGGCAACCTCTGCCTGACTTCCGGCCCGGGTCGCGGCGGTGAACAGCACAAACCCACGCTAGGGCTCCCGTCTCGGAATCAATGTGGGGTAGGCTCCCGCTCAAAGTGGCATAACTGCAGGGTAGGCTCCCGCTTCACTCTGATGCCGTGTGGGGGAATCCCCACGCCGGGATTCCTTCGGGACACTCCTGCAGCTCAGCGCTGCAGAGCATAAACGCTCCTCTCGTCCTGGAGCAGCGCAGCAGGGGCCAAAAATGCAGTGCTCACGAGGCGCTAGAACCCCAGAGTTCAGAGGGGCAAAAGCTGGGCCCAGGCAGGTCAGCACACAGGGCCCTCTAGCAGGGAGGCAGTCCCTCGTGGCGGTTCCTCCTGGGGCCCAGCAGCAGCAAGCCCCAAAGTCACAAGGAAGCACTAGCACAAAACATGGGGCCCCAGTACTTATACCACATTTTCCTTTGTTCTGCCCTGGCACAGGGCTGGGGGAACCAGTCCCAACTGCTTCTGGGGGGTATTGGAGCACTTTGTTTACAGGACTCCTCTTCCCCTTTGTCAGGTGGGGGCTCGGTCATCAGACACACCACAGGGGGGCGGAGCCAGCATTCACCTAGGCAGGCACAGACCTATTCAGGGTCAGGGGACTACTCCTCCCACTACTCCAAATGCAGATCCCCTATTCAGCCTAGCGCTGACTCACCCTGCCCACCCTGGAGCCACACACACCTCACCAGCCCCTGTCACTCCAGAGCCAGACATGCAATACACATCAGGCAGGCAGACACATAGCACACAGAAATGCCAACTTCTAAAAGTGGCATTTCTAAAATAGTGAGAATAAATCTGCGCACACCATTGCGCAGCATTTATTATTACCATTCCAACCATACCAAACTTGACCATGCTGCTCCTCTCATATTAGGAATTACCACTGAAACACTTATCAGGGAATCCCCAATGCATTCCTATGAGAGGGCAGCCTCACAGCAGTGAGAAACCAAAATGGCTGTTTGTCACTACCAGGACATGTCACGCACTTAAGGTACATGTCCTACCTTTTACCTACAATGCACCCTGCCCTTAGGGCTAGCTAGGGCCTACCTTAGGGGTGACTGACATGCAGTAAAATGGGGGTCACAGACGTGGCACACACTTTCGGTGTCACATCACAGCGGCAGTAACACTGTGCGCCCAGGCCCTGCAATGGCAGGGGCCTGAGACAGGTTTGAAAGGCTACTTTGGTGGGTGGCACTTTCAGTGCTGCAAGCCCTCCAGTAGCATTTAATTTACCGGCCCCGGGTATCTGGGATACCGCTTTACAAGGGACTGACAGGTAAATTAAATTAGCCAAACAGGTGTAGACCAATTTTACCATGTTTACCACAGAAAGCACACGCACTTTACACTGGACAGCAGTGCTAAAGTGCCCAGAGTCCTAGAACCACCAACACCATGTCAGAAAAAAGGCTAGGAGGAAGGCAAAAAGTTTAGGGATGACCCTGCAAAAAGGGCCAAGTCCAATAGAACTTTTTACCCAAAATTTTCCAAAGGTCCCAAACTACTGGAATGCCTTCCAGAAGGTCCTTTTGGGTTTCCTAATTGTCCACAACATCAATCCAAGGTTTCAGAAGCTCTGAGTTGCACCCTGGGATTTTGGGACTACGTCTCCCACAATGCACCTTCTTTGAAGTCCAGCTGAAGGTGATCAGCTGGTTTCTTCTTGCTGGAGATGATGCAGGTGGATCTCTTTTAACCTGTTGCTGTCGGGGAGTCCTCTCCTTCACTTTTCAAAGCAAGGCAAAGTCCTTATGGGCTGAAGACCAAAATGTGCAGCAGGTGCAGTCCTTAAGTGTGCTGCCCTCTTCGTGCAGGCCATGGGTTCAGCAGGGCAGTCCTTCTTTTTCTTGCAATTCCAGGCAGGGATCTGAGTTGCTGGACAGCTCTTGCATATTTATCCATGCTTCTGGGGTGGCAAGTAGGTGTGCAACCCAGACCAATGGGGTGCAGGGTGCTACCCTCAGGTAGCACAACTTCCTCCAAAGTGGGGCATTTTCTTGTCCCAGAAAGCACTATTCTTTAAAATCAAAAAGAAGAAGCTCTCTCCTGGAGGATCTGGCTAAGCCAACCCACTGCCGTGGCTAACTTTCCCTCAGACTCCCCTTCTAGCCCCTCTGCTAATTCAATTACTGTGGCTGGGGGTGCAGGAAGTGGGGGTGAGCCTGTGTCCTGTCCTGTCATTCCAGCTGCAGAGCTCCACCCACCCAATGTTTTTTGTCTCTATGCAGGGCACTTCACACTTCATCGGAGCAGTTTGACTCAGCCTGTCAAAGGTTGGCCAATCAGGAGAAGCTGCTAGAAGGCTGGGTTTTGGCACATCAGAAACACAAGTTCTATAACTTCTTTTCTGTCATAGTTATAATAAATCCAACTCTGGCAAGTTGTTGGGTTTATTCTATTACTTAGACAATTTGGAGTATCATTGTAGCTCACTCCTGTTAATAGTTAGACTTTATTCAAGTTTAATAAAGAATTCCTATGTTAGTCTATGGAGATAATGCACTACAATGGGGAAAACAAAATTGGCTGTTTTTCCCGCTACCAGGGCTTATAAAACATATTTTATAATGTCCCTGCATATAGTTATAAGGTACCATACCCCTGGGGTACCTAGGGGGGACCTTAGGGGTGACTTATATATAAAAAATAGGTAGACTTTGGAAGTATCTTTAATTCCAAAGTCGAATTTCCATATCATTTTAATTTAAAAGCAGCCGGCAAAGCAGGGCTGACTTTTAAAATTACAGCAGACAAAACAGCAGTGCACACGTAAGTGCATTAAATCTGCTGGGCCTAGAAACCTACATGACCTACCATATATTCGAGCCTTTCAGGTAGGTTGTCAATACCAATTGTAATTATACCTAAATGCCAAGTACCTTTTACACAGAGCACAGGCCCTGGGTCTGATTAGCAGAGCCCAGGACTGAATTAGAGTAGGAATATCAGCAAAATAGGGGCCGAATGTGAGGGGACACTGCAAAAAGCCCTGGTTTCTCACAACCATAATGTATGGTTAATCCTGAAAGTTTTGTGATTCAAAAAGGTATGTCAATGCTTGGGGTCTCAGTGGAGGAATCTATGATATAATGTTGTAAATGGGATACAAACACATAGGCCCTCATTACGAGGTAAAGGCTAAATCCCATCCCTGTGCAAACAGGTGTTTCCACAAAAGTTTTTTTCACATTATTTTTTTACCTAATTTTAAATTAAAAAATACCCCATCCTAAAATATAGGCAGCTATATTTTTTAATGTAAACTAAGTTGTCACTTTTATTTAATGAAATAATGGAAAACACCAATGCTTGCAAGACAACAACTTTGATTCTGGAAGGGCCATCCCTCACTTCTGGTCAAGGCATTTCTTCTCCTAGGTCAGTGTTAGTAATGTCACAACTTTTAAGGTTGACAACCTTAGCAAGTAGCTGCTCGCTGAGCTGAGCAGTTGTCAATGCCAATAAGTAAAATCGTAAACTTGTTTTTTAAAAATATATTTCAATGTATTAGTGACACCATTACTGAAAAAGACAACTTTTGATCATCCAGACATTGAGAATTGTATATTTTTTCAGTTTACCAGATTAATCAATTATTATGGCAAATTGGGTACTACACACTTCCAGCTACGTTAAGAGCCATGAATGCTTGACTCGCCTCAATCTGGATGACTTGTTGGCCATGCGATAACCTGTGGGCCTTGGGATGATCTGTTGACTGTGATGTATTCCGATCATGTTGATTTAATGTGACTTTGTTTTAGATTTATGCATGTTTGATCATTAAACACCTTCTCCAACATCTTCAGCAGGTTACTGAGATCTCATATTTGCATCAGTCTTGCTGAACAGCAAGCAGGGGTTGGCACTGCCGGTTTGCGTGCTGGTGTTTACTCTCTCTTCCACTACTCCCAATGAGACCCTGTTTCTTTCAGCTTGCAATAGCCCATATTGAGACGTAATCCCAGCCCAATAGGAGCTAGGCGCCCCATCACTGCCTTGACTGTTTATCCATTGAGCTTGTTAATGGTGACAGGGGAGCAAGTAAGGTGAGTGAGAAATTGGATCGTTCTTCATCCTCCATATATTCCTGTCTTAACATCTGTAGGAAAAGACATTTATGTGACGTTGCCACAGAATTGTTTTCTATTTTAAATGGTCCTAATTACTCATATGCTTGGAGCTCCTGGCACTTGTGGGGGAGAGCTAAATATATCCCAGTTTATGTTCCCACCACTAAGTGCCTTACATAATGAGCTAACACCAAGTGGCATACATGGCTCTTAAGTAAGGACAAAGTAAAAATTTGCAAATAGCATGAAAGTCAAATGTTGATGTTGGCTTCAGTGTGGCTTTCTCTACCAACAGAGAAGGCTTTAAAACTAGTCTTCTCCAAGCCAATCTACATCAAGTACATGTCAGAATAAAGCTTTGTGACGAGTTTCAGAGCCTACTTCTAACAACAAATAATTCATCTGTATAAGGTGCTATAGAATTCACAAGGCCTAGGGACATGCAGATTAGGTAACTTGTCTCTGTGGTAATAGGATCAACCGTGCAAGTGCTACTTTTTGCACAACATTTGCTTTTGCAAGGGATCAGTTACATGTTTAAATCCACAACTGTATTCCCTGGCATTGGAGTAAGCTACAAATGCCATCTGTACACCAGTTTCTTCAGTGTTAGAAAACAAATTCATTGGCAAACTTAGACATTTGGTGCAAATGTAACAATCAGTTTTTGTTATAAAAGTTGTTTATCTCTGCCAAAGCCTAGCTGGTCGCCTGCTGGGTCTGTAATTAGTTTTCCCTCAGCAGAACTCTGCCCAGAAAAAGGCGTGAATGACTGTCATTAAGACCTTGCCTAGAGGACAATAGCCCTTGTGCTGAAGTAGCCCCACAGGAAGTCCTGCATCAGGAGAACAAGAGAAATATGATCACAGGACATTCCATTTAAGGAAAGCATTGCTCTGTTATTATCAGGTTAGTGAGAGAAGGAGGAGAGAAATTGAGAAAAACAACTGACAAAGATTGATAGAGCCTCTAGGGATACAGTTTGCATGTAATACAGAAAGGACACCAGAAACAGGGCCTTCAAAGCAGGCCTTCCATAGTCCAGCTGGTTATTCTCACCGAAGATCCTCAAGAGCAGATCAGTTTCAATAGGTTTTCCACTGGAAGGTCGAGGCCAGTACCTCACTGTAATAGGTATGTCTAGCTCTATTCTCTCATTGAAGACGCTGAGGCCATGTGTTTCCCCCTAGTAGGGCTAATGTCTACTTGGTGTTTACTTTGTTGATTAACCTTTCAGTCCTCCATTATCTTAACTCTCTGGCAAAACCAATTGGTGGCCCTGGCAGAGAAGCAAATGCATGTAACATCTCGCCCACTGGGAAGCAGAGAGGCACTTGAATCAATCTATCTGCTGTCTGTCAGGCCCAACTCAGCCATTGACTGCTGTGGGCGGATCCAGTCAAGCATGTCCTGAATGATCCATTTTGTTCTCAGTCATCCCCTCAGCTCCTGATGCATCACTACAAAACTAATTAAGTTATTTGAAGAAACATGATGAATGATTTACGAAAAGGATTCAGAGATAGTCCAATCACTCACTATTTTTTTTAATATCAAGAATTCAGGTTCCCCTGGTGTCTGCCCTACCCAATCAATACAAATGAAGCTTAGATCAAACTAAAGTATGCAAACAACCACAGAAATAGAGTGGACTAAAACAAAGCAAAATAAGAAATTCCACAATCCATAAAGTAGTTGCTGGAGCAAGTTACGTTTGCCCTCAGTACAAGAACAGAGATTGATACATATAGGGAAAGATGGATATGCGTGGACACATGCGTTACTGAGAATAAACAAAGGAGACAAGTTATTGTAGAGTATTGGGTGAAAGTATTAACACACTGGGGAAAGAATCTAGATCGGAGATGGGGGGGTGAGGTTATGTCAAATATGCATTACAAAATGATCTACCTCTGTTGCAGGGAGGCACTGGAGACCATCATTTTACCTCCCAGATGTTTGCTGATGTGTGCTAAGCAGCCAGACAGCAGTTAAGAGCAGGTGTCATTGTATGATTGTTAAAATCCCCTGCTGATGGTGCCCAGGGGTCAAATAAGGTGACCATCAGCAATAAACAGAAGTGCTGCGATAGAACTAGCAGACCCACTACTATATTCAAACATCATCCTATTCATCGTTTGTAATGCTAAAAGTAGTTTTAGCATCACTCCTTTAAAACCTACCTTTATCCATGTTATAAAAACTTTACAGAATATATTAAATTTTAGCAGTTCAGCACCTCTAATAACATATAAATGTCATCACAATAGCACACTATCCCACCTTAGGTAAATGGGACAGTACTGGATTTAATAATATCTGTGAAACTCAAAATCTGTTGTCAAAACTTTGAGAAGATGGCAGGTTTTAAATTAAATTTCAACAAACAATTATTGAAAATTACCCTAGAAAGCGACCGAAAAATACCCTTTAATAGAGTCACTGTGCACGCATTATAACCTCCCTCAAGATGTTGACAACTTTAGACCGCTATAACAAAGTCAACCGGGGAACCTCTTAGAAGCTGACTTCCGTGGACTTCCAAATCTCAAACCCATGGTTTTCTAATTAAGTATATCACAAAAGGAAAGCTCTACAGAACCAACAAGATGCCCAATCTATTAAGCAACTTAATAAAAAAGCTAGGAAAAAAATCAAAAGTGAGGTAATCTCTGTAAACGTGACTTTCCTCACAGGGTGCAAAAATACATAAATAAACTGAATGTTTCAAATTGTAAATAACTACTCTAAAACAGCAGCTTAACAAGCCTCTGTAAACACAAAGTGATAATACAGCACATTTCTAACATTCTCTTCTCTAAAAATCTCAATAATTTCTAGAACACTTAAACATGGATGCATACTTGAAACTGGAAGTCGCTCCTTATTCTATTTGGAGAAAAACGTGGCCATATTTCTCTCTAATTACAAAACAACAATTGGTGAAGATTATCAACTCATCGCATTCCAATTTCTACTTCAGTGATCCGATCCGTGCTTATTTTTTATCCAAAACAAATTCCAGCTCCTTTCCACAATTTGGTGCTTCATAATTAACTCCTCTTAACTCTTCTAAAAGACATTTTACCCGACTTTTTGAAAAACTTGTCAAATCCCTTAATTATTAAAACAGCAAACAGATTAAAATGTAGTTATAAAATACAGACCGATAAAAATGAACCAAATAAACTTTACTGAGCAGTTAATAAAGTAAAGCAAAAATGAACAGCAAAAGTAAAACAAAATATAAGAATTAACAGCAAAAAATGGTGCTATAATGTTATAACACATGTGCTGGCCTTACTGCAGTTGTTCACGCCTGCATGGTTTAAATTCACATAATACAATGTTCACTGTGTTAGCTAAAGCGTGTCGATTTGTTTCAAAGGCAAATCCATATATTTCACAGTACCACCATTGAGCTGAGGATCAGTGCTTTTCAGGCAGGCAATTGCTGTTTCTCTGTATTGTTTAATGCCCAAGCTGTAAAAATGGGACCTAACCAATATAAAACCTACCATTGCTTGGAAAATGTATTGGAAAATGCGTAGTCATTCAGCTGTCGCTGAACGTCGCTTGGCAACCTTCTTATTCACCTTTCATAAAGGCTAGAGCCCCAAAACTAAAATCAACAAAATTCTGGATGGCGTTTACCTCTTGTTGGACAATGGAGGGCCTGCCTTCTCATACTTCTTGACCTTTTGGCAGCCTTCAACTTAATCAATCATCAGGGGCTCATCAAGATCCTAAAGATTGATGAATGTCCTCCCTTGGCAACTGTGTGAAGTCGGTGAGAATTGGGAATACCAGCTCCAACATAGATGGAGTCACATGTGGAGTGCCACAGGAATCCATTTTGGCTCCCACTTTGGTTAACAATTATAAGGAGCAGCTGAGAGTCTTGATGGAGAAGTCAGATATCTATCCACACATATGTGGATGACACACCTAGGTATGAAAATGACATCCTTTACTGACATCATCAATCTAAACTCTGCCTAAAAGCATTGTACTATGGATGTCATCAAACGTAATCGTTATTAACCAGAACACATCAGCCAAAATTCAATACAAATTAGATTGAGTAACTAAATATTGATGTTCGTCAATTACCTTGGTCAAAAAAGTGATATCTCTTGACTGTTGGATTACCTCAAACTAATTCATGAAAATACACATTTTCCCATGAAATCTCTCCGACACTCAGCTGCTGGACTAATCGCTAGCACCAAAATGTTTGATTGCATACCTTGAGTAGAGTGATATTTACTGGCTACCCCTCAAGAATCAAATTTAAGGTAGCCTGTCTCACTTTCAAAGACCTCAGACATAAGCAACCAACTTTATCAAACCTTTCCTACCTTGTATAACTGTCCTACCTTGTATTGCTGTCCTACCACAACCTCTGAACTACTCTATTCTTTATGCTGTGTTATACTTTTGAAGTATAATGCTTTCTTAGGGTTTTTTATTAGTTTGATGTATTTCAGAGATTATCGGCATATGTACCCTGTTGCTTGTGAAGCACACTGACACCCCTCAGGGCAAGAGTAACACCGTAGAAAAATCTCACAATGTCAGTGCAATTTAGAGCTGGTTGCTATATATGCTTTTGTTTGTCCCAATAGTGGTCAAGGACAACCTTTTGCCCTAGATTTACATTTAGGGCCAGGTTTGTGTCACAAATGTTATGCAAACTAGCCAAATTGTTGTATGGGATTTTACTTTCCAGTGCAAAGCTTGTTTCGCATTGGATTGTGGCCTTACAATATTCCAAAGTATTGTTGTGTTCTACAATGCTTTACTTTGTCTCAAGAGAACATACAATGTGTGGTACATGGGTGTTCCCCTGCAACCACCTGGGGATTTTAATGCAAATCCATATCTACTAACATTGGTACGCAGGGATTTGCATCCTCAAGTTAGGCATAAAGCAGGAGAACATTTTCCTTTTTCCAAATTTGTCTCTCCCTTTGACTCAATGTAGTGCAGCAACTTTGGTTGCTGCACTGTGTTGCATCACATCTTTCAATGTTGTCCCTCTCCCTGATCTCTTGCAATCCCTGCAGCCTTTTTACCCCAAATACATGGTCTTTACAACATGCGTTCCCATTGTAAACAGGCAATAAAAATGTCAACATGGAACAATTCTGGCAAAACAAGCCATTTATAAAATTTTGGGGATTATTAATAATGTGTCTCAGAAATCAACAAGTGGATGGACTAAAAATGATCAGAATACTATGCGGAACAGTTAAGTAACTAGCAAAGTAATCAGGTTTTGTAAATTCGCTATTAGGCAAAGAGGTAATCATGCACTTATGTGTTTGGGGATTTTGTGGTTAATTCCAGCTCAGGTACAAATTTGGAACAGTAATTTTTCACCCATATTTTGCAATAATGCAGGGTGCAACTAGTGCACCATACAAAGTTTCAGACCACTGAATATGAAAAATGTGCTAATTGTATGCATTTTCCCCCAATCTAGGTTGTGCAAATCCAAAATGTACACCATTTGTCTGAAGGAAATTAAACAGATTTTCCCTAGCAAAACTCATGCTGGTAAAGGCCTACCCTGAGCACAACTCATAATCCTGATTGAGGGGAAAAACTGGAGTTTGTACCCAATTTGGGATTAGCACAAGACTTAGAATGAGAATCTTTGTGTATATGATGCATTTTCTATCTTTTGTTTGATTTTGTAGCTCTTAAGAAGCAGGGGTGTAATGCAGGCTTCTGCGGCCCTTGCCGTGCTGGGGGGCCCCCAACTGCTCAGGGGCCCCTCAACCCTTCAGGACGGCCCCATTTAGCAAGAACAGTGAATATCTGCGGGATAAGGGAGGCTAAATGATCCCTCTTCACGTTCTGCAGGGTGTCCCATTATTATGCTTTATTAGACTGTCAAGGAGAGGGATCGTATGGGGGACAGAAGAGCACAGGAGGTGTCAGGAGTCCCAATCATCTTTGACCATGTCTAAAAACATTCCTACTATCTTTGTTTACCACACTGTAACATAATATAGTAACACATAATCATATTTGAATGAACTCTTCAATGTGAACTAATGTAAGCTTTACATAACATCTGTTTCACTTTAAGGTCCACAAAAGGGACATTGTGAATGTATATTCACTAGGATAAGTGACAGTGGTACTGTTCCAAAATAGATTACGAGGCATTAGCCAACAATGTAAGCTCCAGTGAACAACAGTAATGAATAAACTATGATTAAGTGACCCAAGCATTTCAGGCATCTTAACCACTGGCGACCAACAAATTTGAGTGAGTGATTATGTGGCCATGTGACTGGTGAATATTTAGTGAAAGATGGTGAGTAGTGCTTGGAGTATAATGAGAAATCAGCGAGGCTTGGTGACTGTGAGACAGAGGTAGGGTTACCTTGTGTTAGGTATGTTGTCAAGAGATGGAGGCAAAATGTAATATTTCAATGTACTTGATAATTTATATTGCTCTAGTTACTGTCGTGACAGATATATCAGTCCTGGAGTCATGGTGGAAAGGTGCCTGATGGCTGGCATCAGCATTTAAATGTAATATAGATTGTTGGATGAGATTGGTGTTTTGATATATAGTCATTGGGAGAGGAGAGTGTTCAATTTTTCTTTTCTGAAAGGAAGGTGACATTTAAACTCCGTGAGTTCATCAGAGATGGTGAGCTACAACGTTATGGTTCTAAATTTCTGGGGGCTCTAAGATCTAATGGTGATATGTACTAATATATGGTTGCAAAATACTTATTATAATATTATTAAGCTAGGTTGAAAATGCCATCTTACTACGATTCATTTTCAAATCAGGGGTGATATACCTCTGGGGTCAGAAGACTACCATATGTGCGATTGCATTTAAAGAAAGCAATCATTTTTTTTAATGCTGCTCGTTTTTCTTATAGAAAAATGGGAAGTGTTTAAAATAAAAGGAAACATTTCACAAACGTTTCTTAGCAGGAGGCAGTGGTCCCATTGACCACTGTTTACTCCTAAAAGATGTTTCTTTCAACATTCGCGAAGAGGAACGGTTGTTTGACGTTATAACGCATGCTTTTGCCCCGCATGCCGTTACAACGCAAATTTTTACCCCGACTTGCTGTTGGGGGTGCGCTTGATGTTGGAATAGTATAATTTACTATTCCAACTCCAGTGTGTGCAACAGTAGGGAAGGTGTTGGAGTTAAATCCAACACCTTATACCCCCTGCAACAAGCCATTTGCGTTGTAACGCATGCATTGTAACAGCTGTTTCCCAGAGGAAAGGTTCACTGGCGGCCCCTTCCGGTTTGCATATAAGTTACCACTACCTTGAGTAAAATATTTGTGTTTTTAGACCGGGTTTTGGTCGCAGAGCATTAATAGATACCATTAGGAAATGGCAGTTGTAATGGACATCCTAAACATGCGCCTTTCAAATACCAGTTTGGTATGGTTTGCTAAACCTATTTAAAAATTCAGAAAACCGCTCTGAATCATTAAGGTTTTAGTGCTTGGAACACCTCTAATTTACTGAATCAGAGGGTTTGTGAATGCTAAAACCCCTTGCACATCTGACCTTAAATAACCTGGTGAGATTATAATTTTGTTTCCAATTTATGTTTGAATCTAAGTTTCAAACTGCTTTGTCTGTGGTATGGTCTTAAATTGAATTCTGGTGGTTCTTAGAAGCCAATTAAGTTTCACTGGAGCTGTTTGGATGTGGTTACATGGCTTAAGGGTGGGCACAGTTCTTACCCATTTGCTATTTAAAGTTTCTTCAGGGGACCAGCTGAAAGATAAATGTTTATCTGAATGTAATTGAAATAGCCAAACTGATAAGTTAAAAGAATACATTGTCCAAACGGCACAAAATATATAGTAAAAGAAAAAATTATGTTAGATAGATAATATGTAGTTTAAAAACTGTCAGACATGCATGAGATAGTTAGACGGGGTGGTATACATTATCAAATAGATGAGAAACACTGATAAAGAATTTCAGGTATGACTGTACAAACATATCAGTTTTGTGAAACAGAGACATAAAGGAGGCCTGCAAATATTTTGGCTTTGCCAAATGGGAGAATCTATGAGCGGAGGATGGTTCAGCTTTGTTCATTTTTAGGTCTCACCTATGTGGAGCTTTTAGCTGTATGTTGTTGAAGGACGATTGTGGAAAATACAAATACTTATAGTGGACTTTGTGCCACTCCATTGGTTACCACTGGCTTACTTTCTCTTCACTCACTTTGAACTGATTCTGATTCAATGACTTTCCTTCCTCTTCTTGTTCTGTCCCTCCCTTATAACATAGTTTGTTTATTATCCTTTTGATTCAATGACTTGTATCCTTCCACAGCTCACAACACAGAAGTACATTTTTCATTTTCTTTTAGCATTCCATGGCAGCACATATGTTTTCTTGGTCTCTCCCGCAGGTGCTGCTTCCTTCTTACATCCCTGCCACACATGCACAGTGTTGCTACTCACCCATCCCAGGTCATCCATAAAAGCAAAGCAACAACATTTATCCAGGTTTGAATAAAGAGCAGACTTTATTGGGTTGGGTTTCGTTTATCTCCTGCTTTCCACATGTTGCAGGTTTCAACACACACAGGCAGCATTTATGGCCCTGAATGAGGTGATACATCTGCTCCATGTGCTGCTGCAGAAACCAGATGATCTGAACATTTTTTCTCGTTCAGATTGCCTCTCTTCTGTCACTTCCCTTGACAGCTGTAAGGTTTCTGTTAAGCTGAATTCCAATTGAACAGACTTTAATTTCTGCTTATTGTTTCCTGCATGAAATTTGAAAAAGAATCCATGCTTATAAAGAATACAATTATTGAATTCATTGCTCAGTTCCGAGGTACCTTAAGATACGTGCTTTCTTTGCTCCGGTGTTGTCAAATTTTCTTTACTCTTTTAAACAACACTTAAGAAAAAAGCATTGTCAAAGGCGATAGCTTAGCGTTCACTTTTTAAAGGCGAGACCTATTGGCTTTGTCAAGACTTGTTTCACAAGATTATTGTAACAGGCACAGATTCCCGGAGCAATTAATAAGTTGCTCTTTTAGAAAGGCTCAAATGCAAGTTCAGCATTGTATTGATGAATGTCTCTTACTCACATCCTCAACAAATTCTTTGCCAAATATTTTTGGTACAACTAAATGCTTGGTCTTTAGCTTTCATGATATTCCACATTGAGCAAATAGGCTTTCAGCTAAATTGTTCTTGTATGTACCTCTGCTTCACCCTTTGGAAGGGTGCTCAGTGAATCATGGAGCTGGTGGGTGACATATTTACTTGCTTTATGGATTTTACAGCAGTCTTCAACTTGATGGAAAGACAGGTGTTGAAAAAAATTATCTTGAAGATCCCCCAAAGGCTTCTATCTATGTTAGTGTTATTGTACAGGTTGATATCTCAAGAGGCTATAGTATAAATATGTGTCTTAGGCCCAGCCATCTTCCACTTCTTTTTAGACAATTTGGCCACATCCATTGATAGTCCTCGCTCGTTTACCCACACAAAAGAGAAGAAGTATCTGGCTAGCTAGTTGTATGCTGGCGATATAGTTTTGTCGGCTTAAACTCCCTTTGGCTACAGAGGAAAACTGAGACCCTCCGAAAATATTTCCACACTAACAAACTACCAATGATTGGTAGCAAAATGTTGGTCTTTGCAGCCGTGGCCCGTGCAGGTAAGAGCGGTGGGGCCGAGTGGTGGGGGATTTCGACAGACGACGAGGGAAAATTAATTATTTATTTAATTTTCCCTCGTGGTTGTCTGTGGAATGTCCCCCCCCAACCCGGCCTCACCGCTCTCACCTGCACGGGCCGCTCCTGGGTCTTTGGAAGAAAGAAAGTTAAGTGTTAATTATGATTTGCTATTGATAAGTTTGAAGTGATGGAGCAGTATGGACGTTTAGCAATAATATTTAGTAGGTCAAGCATGGTCTTTCCATTACATAGAGTAGACAAATTCTAAATGCATTAGCAGGGATTCTAAGATGTAAACTTCGGTATGGTTGCTTTTTAGTTTTTCCTTTCATTAATCCAATCATTGGATATTTAGAACAAAACTGCCTGGGTATGGAAGTGAGCTAATGTTTCCTAATAGGAACATTCATTTTAGGCTACGGAGAGGAATGTTCTGTCAAGCACAACTTCTCTCCTTATCTCGATAAACTGCATTAAATGTATTATCTTCATGAGAGTACTCAAGGAAGATACCCGGAAAAACTGTCATCTCAATGCATGAAAAATGCTGTGGCAAAAAGGCTTAGGGTTTTGCAGAATTTGATTGGAACAATAAGGAATGTTTAGCATATGTTCGATGTACATATGGGTCTGAGCTTAGGAAAGAGAGAAGACATGAATGACCCCGGGTAAACACAGAGCTCATCATTTTGTAAATCATAAGATCTCGCTTGCAATGACTCGCTATCTGATTTTCCAGAAGCCAAAATACGAATAGAAAAATTGAAACGGACAATTGTATTTGATTACAGGTAGTGAACCAAGCTCGTATGGAGAGAATAAAGAGCCAAAATTGACAAAGAAAGTATATACAATAAGCTTGATTACTTGGCTCTGCGTTTATATTTAGACTCATGTTTTTTTTCCCATTGCAATATATGTATTCGCAGTATTGGTTTTTAAAGCATGAAACTCGTAATAGAGCTGATGCGTTAGTAGTTGAAATGAAGTTGGAGTAGGTTCTTTTTAGTATAATTGAAAAATGTGAAATAGTATATATTGTGTAATGGTTTGATATGTTATTGTCTTTTTAGTGATTTTAGCCTAAATAAACTTGAAGTTGAAATGAAACATATCAAATAGGCAGCATTTTATAATAATCTTTTGAAATGATGATGGATATAATCATAGTACTCTTGTACCTGGTGAATATGAAAATTAGATACTTATGGTAAAGTGATGCTGGTGGTGGCAGAATTTGACAACTTGTGTGACCTGAGGATTGAGTGGTAACCTTATGGCTCTGATCTGGGTGAGCTAAGAGATAAGTTCCATAGGAAATGTAGTTGGGTTGCAGGAAATAATCCACTAATGAGTATCTATCTGTTTCATCCATTTAAAAAAAAGCAATTGTGGCCATGAAAGAGGCATTGTGGCTAGTGATCAAAGAAGGAGGCAGGTGAACTGGACAGTATGACCAGTGATAGAGGCGAAGTCTGCTGATTACTGACCAGGGCAGAGCGACAAGTGAATGAGGCACAGTGATGGTAAATAAAGAATAGTAATACATTAATGAGTTATGGTAACCAGTTAGCGACACGTCATTTTCTGTCAGTGAGGCAGGGATCAGCAAATGGTGAAAACCAAGTAAAATCTCCAGAATGTGTAATGAATAATGCATGGTGGTAAGTGAATAGGAGTGTGGGCAGAAATGATAACTAGTCAGTGAGGCACAGGAAGTTAAATGGAGCAGTAATGTCATCAATGAAGTCATTTGAGATGTCATCAGGGATGTCATCAATGATGTAATTTAACATGTCATGAGTGATGTAATGTGTGATGTCATAAGCAATATATGACGGGGCGCAAGTTATAGTTATTCAAACTATAAATGGCAAATTTCTGTGTTTTTTCAATTTTTAAATGTTAGTTCTTATTTCCTTTCAATACCTAGGTATAATGTCTCTTTGACCCTCGTTTCGTTTCAGTGAATTTCTGCATTTTCTCAAATAAGCTAAGATCTTATTAGCACACCTAACTATGATGTCACTTTAACCTTTGTTATTTTCAGTGATTTCAGGTGAGCATACAGGTAACCCCTACAGGCAACCTGCATCCAACTCCCCCGCTTGGCCTTGCACCCAACCCAACTGCAGGCACCCAACCCTCTGCTGTGCATGGCCTTTGGCTCCCAACCCACACCAATGTAAGAATGTGGGTTATTAGTTGGGAAGGATGGGAGTTTTTCTGAAGTGATTGGCCTGCAACCTTCCATCTACAGGGAACCAAGTAACCCATTGTAGCACTTGACTCTCTCATGGTAGGGAGGCAGAGCAGTCCAGGGCAAGCTCAGAAGTAGTGTCAGCTAGTATCCCAGTCTGCAGGTGCACAACAAACAACACCCAATAAATCATTGTGCATCCAGTGCCTTTATTTATAAAAAAGAAAAGTACTTTATTATGCACACACATTAATTTACAAATAATCACAAGTAGGCAGGTGTAAATACCTATAGTGACACCCCAATGGAGCCCTGAACCCTAAGATCATGATACTCCACACTTGTACTGGTCTCAATTTAAATTATCAAAAGGCAGATCTACTGACTTTGCCAAGGAGTCACTACATTCATAAAAGCAGAAACATATAATAACATACTAATATAACACCCATAAAACTGCTGGGAATAATACCACTGTACAATGACATACATGAAAACTTGCAATGAAAATCAATAGAACATTACCATGACCTTTATTTAGGCAAATAAATCATCATTGCCAATTTCGTCATTATCAATTAAGCCTGACAATTTCTATAAAATATAAACATTTGTTTTTGTATATATTCAACAAACTGCAAGCCCAGCCTTAAAACCCACCAACAAAAATACCACTCACAGAATCTGTAGGCAAATCTCAAACTTAAGAAGTGCTTGAAATGGTTTAAAAACTCTCCTGGGGTCACCAATTTTACCTCCTTGAAGACTTAGGGCCCGATTACGAAACGGGCTGAAACGGCTCCGACCGTCGTGTCGGAGCCCTTCAGCCCGCATCGTAATCAGCTGGTTGGATTTATTTCCAACTGACCCATTTTGATGGGGTTAGTTGGAAGGAAATCCAAATCGGATTTTCGAATGGCCTCCGACGGGCTCGGAGAGCCCGTCTGCTATTCAGAAAGCTTTCAGTAATCCCTAGGCCGGCTCTTTCCCGCCGAGGGATTACTATGGCAGATTTCCACAGCCTTTCTGTGCTTGGCTTTCCGACACAGAAAGGCTTTGGGAAAGGGTGCAAGGCCGCCGAATGGTGCCCCCCTGTTGATCCCTGCACCCGGTGGCAGGCACTTTGAGATACCTGGCACGGGGTGCAGGGATGAACTGCACCCCTTCTCTTTACAATGAGAGCATGCATTCCGTTCGGAATGCATGCTCCCATTGTAAAGCATAGGATTGCAACCGAATAGGGTTTGGTCGCATCCTACTTGCTGGGCAGGAACCGACGACAGGAGGTCATTTGGTTACAGTTCCCAACCAATGTCGGACGTACTTCGGTCCATCCGACATCGGAATCGGCCCCTTAGTGTGACCTTTACAAAAACTTTAGTTTGTAATGTGCCCTAAAGCTACACTCCTGGCAACCTCTGAAACATTAAACAAAAAATGTGGGGCACCTGCTATCTCTGGGGTCATCAGTGATGTCACCAATTATGTATTTGAACATGTCATGAGCGATGTAATATGTGAGGTCATATGCAGAGCATGGTGGGAGTTTAACATGATATGTTTTAGCTAGCATTTTCACCTAACTGTAACGTCACTTAAGCCTTTGAATTTATTAATTGAATTGTCGAGGTTTGCTTTAATGTAAACTAACGTATTATTACCATACCTAACTATTTCAAGTAATAGATAATAGTTCCATAATTATCTCTGTACTGGGAACCAAGTACCCCACTATAGGACTTAACATTCTCAGGTAGTGAAGCAGAGCAGCCCAAGGCTTACTCAGGGGAGGGGGTGTGGGCTAGTAATCTCCATTTACTGGCACACAAGAACAACACTCAAAAACTGATTGACCAGTCATTGTTTTTGTTTGAAAAAGGGAACAGTACATTTATTACACACACTATTAAATACTACACATTAAATTGCACATATACTCATCAGGTAGATTGAAATACCATTGGTGACACTCCTATATCACACTTGACCCCTTGTCGGTCATGATCCCCATAATCACAATACCCCAACCTATATCAGATGCGGCATCACAATATGAGGGGGTGTTTATTTAAATAAGGTAGACCTACTGGCTTTGTCAAGGGGTCACCGCATCAATATATAAGACAAGCCTCTTGGGTTTGTCAGGTGGTCACCACATTAATAAAACAATAAACACATGCTAGGATTTGCCATTAAAACCAATGGAATAACTAATGACACTTTAAAAACAATCATAAAAATTCAGCCATAGAACTAAACCACAAGGGGTCCCTTCACTCCTGAGCTGTAGCGCAAAAGCTCCAGCTCTGGAGTGCTTTGAAAAAAATGAGGACACTCTCCTGGGGATGACTAATTTAATAACCCAGAAGAATTATGGGTAGTTTTTGGTGAACATTTCTAGGTGGCTCCTGTGCCTTCTGCAGCCCCTTACAAAACTTCAGCAGAACGTTGGTGGTACCCCTGCCCCTTAAAGGGGTACCACAAGATGAGGGAAATGGATCAACAAGCCCTTGCAGGGCCTTATGGGGTGATCCCTCACCAGAGCAGTAAATAATAGTGCAATGGGCTGCTATTTGTCACTGCGGCTTTGTGTCTTTTTTTATTTTTTATTGGGGGTGTCCTGGTACCCCCAAGAGCCCTCAGTTCATGTTGGGGCTGTGCTGGAAGCCCATTCCCATGCTGCCCATCCAACTTCCCACCTGGCCATCGCTGCTTTTTCTGTCCCTGGCGGGAGCAGGAATCTCCCGTCTCCCTGCCCACTCCATATAGTCAAGGTGTGTCTGTTACAGTGGCTGCCCGGCGCTCCCTGGACAGAGGCATAGGGAGCTGGGGGGCACACTGCCACTAGGGGAAGGAGTGGTACGTACCCAATTCCTACTGCTTTTCACATCAGGGCCCATAGATTGGGTCACGGGTCCCATTCAACAGTGCGACTGGGCCCTGTGGCACAAGCATGTCCCCCCATATGTACAAAAAAAAACCTGTATGTGCAGGACCCCTGGGTCCTGGCCCACCCAAAGGGGCTTTTAATTTGAATAGCTGTGGTGGGCCTGCTGTTTTTACTTCATTGTTACCATAATACACAGTAACTCAAAATCTTTTGTTTGTATTTTGGCCTGTGGGTACCTCTGAGACAGCACAGCGAATCTTAGGGGATTGGGGTATACCTACTCTGCTCCCGTGTATATAATTTTTATTGTCTTCAGGACTGAGGACCGAGTCCCCAACATATTTGTTAATGTGAGGCAGCCAATCAGATTTTATCTTTTGATCTGCCGGTCCCATGATAATCCAGCGTCTCTATATATCTATAAATTCTGAACCTTAATTTCTCGAAAACTGCTGAACAGATTTACACCAAATCAGAAAAACATGCTTTCTGACTAAGCTCTAGCTTTCTGCACATTTGATGAAATTTTGTTCATCCGATTTGACTGTAGGTGTGTCTAATATTTCTATGGAAAATTGCATGCACAAACTTGATAACAATCGTGATAACAAATGCAATAGTTTTCATGCAGGTACTCCTGCCCACAATACAGACACCCGTGCATGGGTCCCTGTATTGGCACTAGGCAGCAGCAAGTGCACCAGTGCAATATCATTGGAAATATGACTCAGTTCAGCTCTCTCCCATTCATGCAATACAGCCAGCGTCTTTCCTTGCTGCCATGCATTGCATGAATTGTTAGTAAATCTGGGCAAAGGTTAAAGTGATGTGATATTTAGGTGGTAATGTCAGTTAAAATGTAACATTTTAAACTAAAAAAAACTGAAATTCACTTGTAGTTTACTGAAGTTACTATAACTTGCATACTTGCCATGCACAGTGATGGAATTTCATATGTCATCAGTGATATTAACAATGATGCCATAGAACATATCATGGGTGATGTAATATGTGAGGTCTTAAGCAGTGCATGGCGAGGGTGCAAGTTATAGTTACTACAGAAAAGTATAACAAGTAAATCTCAGTGTCTTTTAATATACAATTACCTAACTGTGCCAACCCTTTGACATGCATGGGTTAGCCACATCACAATATAAAGAGGTGTTGTTTTATGCAAGGCAGGCCTACTGGCTTTTTCAAGTGGTCGCTATATCAGTGTATAAGGCAGGCCTATTAGCTATGTCAAGGAGTATGCACATTACCCCTTTAATAAAGTGGTAATAGGTAGGGAAAATATATCAAACCTAATACTTACAAATATCTTATTCTTTTATTTTTTTATTGCTTTTCAGTAAACATAACATTAATACAATTATATATACTCATATCCCGGGTACAGTACAATGAAGCAGTGGATACATCACACAGAGTTACTTGAATCAATTTGTTATCCTTCATAGATTCCGTCGGGATACCAGTGGATGCCTTTATTGACAATAGCTCTTGCAGTGGTATTGATTCTCCTGTTTATGTCGTCCATCCATTTTAGTTGCCTACTTTCCTCATATCATGATCAGTGTGACTAGTGTGTGACTAAGGGCTGCCCACGCCCTCTGGCTCCCCTGTCTTCTTCCCAACTAGGTATTGCTGAAATAATCCCCAAAAGCCTTTGGGACGATTCTGTGGGGGCAGCAATTCATTATATGTGTCCGATTGTGTGTTGCAGTATATCATATCCTTAGTCCATTCTTCTATTGTTGGGACTGATCCTTTCACCCAGCGCATTGCTACCCTTCGTTTAGCTAGCAGCATACCTATAGCCACCAAACGTCTCACGCTCTTGCCGATTTGTTAATCGTAGCCCAACAGTGCAAGAAATGGGTCTGGGGTGAGAGAGAGACCTGTAATGTCGTTCAGTGTATGAAGTACCTTCTCCCAGAAATCTGAAATTTTGGGGCAATGCCAGGCTACATGCAAGAACCCAGCACCTCGTTCCGTGCAGCGATAGCAGACCGGTGAGTCTCGTAGTCCATAACCACATAGTCTGTCCGGCGTGTTTAACTCTCCATTAATATATTTAAAGTGGATTAGCCGGTGCCTACCATTCAATGAAATTTAGCTTGTCCACTCGCAACAATACTGCCAGCTGTTGTCATCAATTGCCTGAGCTAAGTCTCTCTGCCAGTCCTGGAGCGCCTTTGTTAAGTGTGGTCGCCTATTTTCTTGTCTGAGGCTATAAGCCCTTGTAACCAGCTTGAAGGGAGAGTGGGTGCATATAATAAAGGTGAGTGTTGACATCTCTAATGGTTCTTGCAGGTCTTCGCCTAACAAATCTTGTAACGCATGCCGAACTCTCAGGTATTGGTATCAGACAAGAGTCGAGTATTCGTGCCCTTCTGTCTGTATATCATCCCATTTGGGTACCACCCCTTCCTGGAAAAGGTCGCCCATCTTGGTGATACCGACTTTCCGAAATGCTTGAGAGACCTCCCTTTCTCTGCCCGTCGGCAACCAGGAACACCAGTCTAAGGGGATCAGTGGAGAGTACATGACCGCTCCAGATTGTCTATCCAACAGGTTTCGCCAGGCATGAATAGTAGAGTTTAATGAGTCTAGTGTACTGTGTTTCCTGACTGGGGTATTAAAGAGCACCTGGGGTAGAGTGTTCGGGTCGGCGGCATCCCTCTCGATATATAAGTGTGGCAAGGACTGCGGCCCGTGTATCCAAGAATGTGCGTGTGAGCACTGGGCTGTTCTATAATATAACTCAAGATCTGGGGCATTAAGACAACCCATAGAGTATGGTAGGGTGAGAGTTTCCCACTTAACCCAGGGTTGTTTGCTGGCCCAAGCTAATTTAATCAGTAGTGATCGAATAGTACCACACATATGTGCTGGGAGCAGCATTGGGGTATTTTGAAAGAGAAACAGGAATCTGGGGAGGATAATCATTTTCATAAGAGAGATCCGCCCAATCAACAAGAGTGGCAATCTGATCCATCGGGTAATATCCTCTTCCAGTTTATTAAGTGCCCTCTCATAGTTATCTGTTAATACCACCCCAGGATCAGTATGAACCTGTATTCCTAAATAGCGGACCGAGTCGGTGGTCCATTGTAGATGGAAGTCCAGATTCACCGGAACTGTGGCTGGCGTTAGAGAGAAAATTAAAGATTTGGCCCAATTAACCATAAGGCCAGATAGTTGCCCAAACCGGACCACTTCTGTGAGGACAGGTGTAAGCTCTCTCAGGGTCCCGAATATAAAGAAGCATGTCATCAGCGTACACTGAGACGATCAAATGGTAGCCTGGGAAGCACACTCCCCTGTGCCCATGGTACTTTCTCAGAGCGCAGATCAGTGGTTCCACGACTAAGGCGTACAGCGGAGGAGATAAAGGGCATCCCTGACGGGTACCCCTTGAGATAGGTATGGGAGATGTAACTCTGTTGCTCAATCTAATTCTTGCAACTGGGACGTTATATAAGACCGCTACTAACTGGAGAAAGACCTCACCCGCTCCAATGCGCCATAGACCTTCTTTCATAAATGGCCATTCTACAGAATCAAACGCTTTTTCAGCATTTATAATACTGCTGTGGCTTTCACTTTTGGATTAATGTTTTGGATGGTTCCGAAGACAGTTCTGAGATTGTAGGTTAGGCTGCGCCCTGGAACGAAGTCTGCCTGCTCCAGACCCACTAACAGTATGACCAGCGGGGCTAGTCGGTTGGCAAAAGGTTTTGTGACTACATTTAATAAGGATAGGGGTCTGTAGGATGTGCAATCATTCGGGGGTTTCTCCGGCTTAAAGAGTTTGACGATCAGTGCCTCCCTCATGGATTGTGGCATCATTTTGGTCTCAACCATTTCTTCGTAGAGAGAGACTAAATGAGGTATAAGTAGTTCTTGGTAGGCTTTATAGAAGGCTACTGTTAATCTGTCTATGCCAGGCACGCTCCCGATCTGCATAGTCTTGAGCGCAGCCTGAATTTCTCTAGGTCTAGAGGCGCCATGAGGTGTTCCCTGTGTGTGTCAGTGAGCCATGTCATTTGGATGTGTTCCAACTATTCTTTTGTTGCCTCGTCATCTAATGTTATCCTTGAGCTATATAAATCAGCATAGTATCTAATGAATTTCTCTGCAATGGCAGACGTCTCGTGTAGCAGGCTGCCATCTTCGTGTTTTATTTTGATAATTGTGCCAGCCTCCCTTTTAGGGTGCTGCAGACTTGCTAGCTTGGCCTCGGGGCACTAACCCTCTCCGTATATCCTAGCAGTACCATATTTGCCAATGTGTTTCACCTCACTGTCTGCCATGTCATGGGCTTTTTAATATCCTCTAGGAGCTTTGTGCCACCTGATCTCATATGTGATTGTTCCAGTTGTGCTATCTCTTTTTCTAATCTGGATAGTCTGTCTCGTATGGATCATAACACTCCTGCGTGTTTCGAGATTGCTATCCCCCTTATGTACACCTTGAACGCCTCCCAGACCGTTGAGAAAGAGGTTACTGAGCCTATATTGTCTTCAAAGAAGCCCTGTATGGATGTGGCTATATCTGCCCAAAAGACTGGGTCCAGTAAGGAGTATGGGGGGAACCTCCAAGTGAAAGGGGCAAAGTGCTCAGTGCATAATTCTATGTATTACATAACCGGGGAATGATCTGAATATGTTCTTGGAAGCGGTTCGCAGGTGATGACCCGAGTGAGGAGACTCTTAGATATCAGCCAGTAATCAATCCTGGTGTGCGTGTCGTGGGGTGTAGAATAATGTGTGACTCCTGGGGTGTCATGAGAGCGTTGTCGCCACACATCTAGCAAACTTAAGTGGTCAATAATATCTACTCTTGCTCCCGCGGCAGCAGAAGGGTGAGGTGGAGGGCCCTTGGAGTGGTCACGGAAGGGTACAATATGCAGTTAATGTCACCTCCCCAAATTTGTGGAAGATCAGTCGCTTTAAGTAGGCTGGAGCCGAGTGAATGGTAAAACTGCGGACTATCGTGGTTGTGGCCATATATATTTACTAGCTTCACATTTAGTCCTTCTTTGTGGCATCTAGTGATGACAAACCTGCCATTAGAGTCTATGTCTGCTTCCTATAGTGTGATGCCTGACTTAGAGTTAACCCATGTGAGGACACCCCTGGCTTGCGAAGTAAACCCAGTGGTGTAATATTGTCCTTGCAGTCATTTCGGGGTGAGCATGCAACTATTAGGGGCCAAGTGCATCTTAAGGCTACATCAACCTGGTGTCTTTTTAAGTATGTGACCATTTTGCGCAGCTTTCTATGATCATTCAGACCACGGACGTTCCACGTCAGGAATCTTACTCTATTGTTTGTGTTTTGAGGTGTTCCTGTTATAACCATTTTATCTGTTGTCGCCAGCCATAGTATAAAATCACGTACCCTTCGAGATCGGATAAACCCATTTCTTCCTAAAACCCCCTCTCCCTCACTATGCAACCCCCAACATAGCATAGTCAACCTCTTGCCCACCCCCCTCCTGTGAAACAGGCCCGCTCCTAGGACGGTGAACAAAACAACTTCGAAAACACATTGTGGGTAACACACGGGGCAGATGTTGCCGGCATTGTATCTTATCTACAGTCCAGCATAACCCTTGATATGAGGTATAGAATGCTTCCCTAGGTCATAAAAAATTTGGCTATATGTGCCTCACCTCCAGAACCTCATCTCCCTTCCCTGCAAATGTCCTGAATACAACTAAATCCCAACGTTCAATCAATAAGGGGAGGGAGGAAATGTAGCGTATCACTATTTACTCTTCCGTTATATATTGACTGGATTCACTGTCCCATGTAGTGTCTCTGAGAGTTCATAGTGTAAGCGAGCTGATATCAGTCTCTCGGGTACCCAATTGGAAAGAATAAAAAATAAATATGTTCTTGCATTATCAATGTGGATTACCTTAACCTTAGGCAGCGACACGTCCCTAGGCCTCGTCGTACTCAGTTCCTTATAGGCCATACTAATGATTCGGCTGTGGGGAGCCACCTCCGATCCCTTGCGGGATGTGGTATCCAGTGGTTTCACTGTTCTTCCAAATCCGGGGTGTCCTCCTCCAGAGAAGACTGGGATCTTGGGGATCCCTTACGAGATCTATTGTTTTCTCTTGTTTTTAGAAATTGTAATGCCAGCTTTGGTTCAGTAAATACATACGCTTTTCCATCGGCATGTATCTTCAATTTTGCGGGGTACATCATGTTGTAGTCCAGATTGAGGTCTCGGAGCTTCAGTTTCACCGGCATGAACTGTTGTCGAGCCTCCTGCACCTGCTGCGTGAAGTCTGGATAGAGGGAGATGTCCATTCCCTCGTATTGTAGTGTCCGTAGCTCTCTGGCTTTACGAAGAGCTGCGTCCCTGTTCCTGTAGTTAAGCACTCTGGCAATGATGGGGCGCGGGGCTGTGCCCAGCACTGGCCTGGGGGCCAAGGAGCGATGCACGCACTCTACAATAAAAATGTTTGAGAATGTGTCCCTGCCCAGGAAAGTGACTAGCATTTGCTCGACAAAGAGCACCATGTTCGGAATATTAGTAGACTCTGCAACTCCAACTATTCACACATTATTACGCCCAGAGTGCGCCTCCAAATATTCTGCTTTGGCTTGGACGCTGTGAGTTTGTCCTTTTTCGTGCACCTAAGTAAGTTGGAGTTTAGTACATCTTCTGTGTCTGAGACCCTTTTCTCCATTGTGTCTAAGCGTTCTGTGTGCTTGTCCAGTAACTCAGACATTCTGTCCATTCGAAAGGTGAGAGCGTCGATTTTCCCGTTGATTTTGGTTAAGTTGCATTGCATGGATGCTAGTATTTGCTTTAGGTCCGAGTCTGTAGGTGGATCCCCATTTCTGAGCCGGATTCAGAAGCATTTTTATCAATATCCTGTTGTCTGGGGGTCTTGCATGGCTCAAACTGGAGCTTGGACTGTTATTGTTCTGTTCTCCCCATGCTGGGCAACCAGATTATAATGTGGAAAAGCAGGGCCCTTGTAGTAGCACTGAGATCTTAGCGGGTGCTTGCAGAGGTAAAGTGATGGGGTACTTGATGAGTGCTATTCCAGACCAGGTCGCAGTAGCGCGATCGATACAGGTTATGGTCGACCTCCACTTTGTAGCGACTAGGCTCCGGGTTTCGTAGTGGCCTGTTCCGCTGGACCCCTAGGCCTAGCCATCATCAGCAGACTGTCCAGAACACCACGGCCCCCTATGGTGCCACAGCTGTGCGGGATTCCGCCCTATTATGCCTGTCCCCAGGAACTGATGGTGCTATGTGCCCCTGGATGCCCCTCCGCTTCTCGTGATTGGCGGGGGATCTGGATGGGCATATATGATCGCACCTCAATCTATTGCCCCAGGCGCTCACTCTGCTCCCTGCCTTCGTATGAGTAATGTTCTGTGCCTCGCCGGGGTGGTCGCCGCGCCGGTCTGCAAATCCCTTGGGAGTGACTCTGTGGTAGCTCCTCCAAACTATGGTGGACTCTATTCCGCTAGATTTTGTAGTGTTCCAAGGCAAATAATTTGGGCATGAGTGCAGGGCTGGATGACGAGGCGCTGCCCTCTTTTTAAGCATAGGTTTCAGCTAGAGCGCCGTAATGAAAGCTGTTATGGCAGCGAGGCTGTGTCTAGGCCTAAAATCGGGCCCTCTCTCCCCTTTCTCCAAGATCAGCGTACAGAGTAGTTCAGGGTATACAGGCAGGGGCACGGTGTGCGTGGCAGTTTCAGATGAGCGACTCCTACCTTGTTCCATGCCAGCGTACTCCGTGTCTTCCGCCAGCGCGGCTCCCGTGTCTCTCCGGAAACTGTCGCTGTGTGCTCCGGGGGCCTCGCAGTACCTTACTTCAGCGCCCTTCTGGGTGTTTATGTCGGCAGTGTCCCAGCCTCTGTAGCGAGACCAAGGATTGCGCCGCCGTGTCTGTCAGCCTTTCCCTCACGCCGATCAGAAGGGATCTGGGCTGCACTCGAGGTCTAGGGCAAGGCGCTTCGTACGGTTCGTGCGCCGCTCTATTTTCCCCAGAGTCGGCTGAAAACACTCCCAAGTGTACTCCTATGCTCCGTGGAGGGATGAAGGGGGAAAATCTAAGTAAAGAGAAGCATGTTTGTGTAGGATTAGATATCGGGCTCGCAGAGCTACTCTAAAGCATGACCATCTTTGGGCCAGGCAAGCTCCGCCCCCCATACTTACCTATATCTAAGGGCGTAATGCAGAACATGGTATAAGTTTTCCTAAAAACAACATGGCTGCCTTTAACTTTAGTAAAGGCAGTCACTAGCCTATCACATAGTGCCTTATCATTGCTATGTACCGCAGCACTGTCACAAAATACTGCGAAATACTGCAAAATTTTGCAGCGCTTCTATGACAAAAGATATCACTAAGTTAAAATGCTTTATAACTTTAAAAAAATTGACTCTACTTAGGCATAATACCCAAAATGATCATCTGCACACCATAATGTCCTAATTCTGCCAAATTTTATGTAAATTCACTTAGCTGTTTTTGCTCTATGCAAGATACAAATGTCTATGGAAAACGCCTTGGTGGAAAAATGCATTTTGGGACCCCCTTTTTATTTTTGCAACCCCTTGACAGTTCACCACAAAACTTTCCATCCTCTGCCAATGTAGAAAAATCTATAGATCTGGAAAGTTTTGTACAGATTCATCAAAAGAGGGCAATGTTATTAGCGACCAAATTTCAGAAGAATTCCCATACCTGGGAATCCTAACTATAACTACACAGAGGCTGCCACCACTATTAATAGTAATATCAATATTAAGATTAACATTAATATTACTATTACTATTGATGTCTATGTTGGTATTAATATTAATATTAGTATATATATGTATATATATGTAAATATAATATATATATATATTCACTGAAAAAACCATAGGTTTTAGGGACAGTTATAGTTAGTTGGACATTGCACTCGTACAAAACCCGTGAAATTCCCCCGTTATAGTTAGTTCAGGTAACTATAACTCGCGCCCCCGCAATGCACTGCTGATGACGTCACATATTACATCACTCATGACATGGTCAGTGACATCACTGATGACATCACTGAAGAATGTGCTAGTATTTGTATGAGTAAGTGAGTTGGTGTGTGTATAACTGTATAGGTGAGTAAATGGGTGTGTGCTTAATTTTTTGCATGACTGACTAGGTGTGTGAGTACCTTTATGGATGAGTGGCGGTGTGTGAGTGTTTATATAGGTGTATGAGTGCATATGATAGTCCTGTACTGAGTGACTGTAAGTATGAGTGACTGTATGGGTGAGTGAGTAGATGTGTGTGTGTAGACCTAAGAATCAGTGAGTGGGTATGTAGTTATTGTTATTGGAGTGTGTATGGTTTTGAGAATGGCAGTCTGTAATTTAGAGTGGGTGTATCAAAAGTTATATTAGGGTGTGAGAAGATGCATGAAATTATCACATGGATGATGTCATCAGTGATGTCATCCGTGATGTCATTTGAGATGTCATCAGTGATGTCATCAGTGATGTCACTGACCATGTCATGAGTGATGTAATATGTGACGTCATCAGCAGTGCATTGTGGGCGCGAGTTATAGTTACCTGAACTAACTATAACGGGGGAATTTCACGGGTTTTGTATGAGTGCAATGTCCAACTAACTATAACTGTCCCTAAAACCTATGGTTTTTTCAGTGAATTTCAAAGGTTTTTTAAATGCTAATTTCTAACTATAACGTGTCTGAAACCTAAGGTTTTTTCAGTGAATTTCAAAGGTTTTTTAAATGCTAATTTCTAACTATAACGTGCCTGAAACCTATGGTTCTTTAAGTGAATTTCAAAGGTTTTTTAAATGCTAATTTCTAACTATAACGTGCCCCGCCCCCTCCCTTCACCACTGTGCAAACGCGCCCCATGGTGCGTTTTAAGTTGTGGGATTAAGTCCCCTTGAATCATGAGTGTCCCTGGGGTCCAACTAGCCCACCCTGTACCTCCAGTATGCGCCAGGGAGCTGCGTTGCAGAGAGGTGTTCAGAGGCCACGCCCCTTTTTACACCTCTCTGCAACGCAGCTCTGTGGCGCTTTCTGGAGGTACCTGGTGGGCTAGTTGGCCCCCAGGGACCCTCAAGATTGAAGGGGATTTAATTCCCCATCTTAAAATGCGCCACAGGGCCTGTTTGCACACATGTCACCTGAAGCCCCGCCCCCTCCCTTCACCACTGTGCAAACGCGCCCCGTGGCGCATTTTAAGTAGGGGGATTAAGTCCCCTTGAATCCTGAGGGTCCCTGGAGTCCAACTAGCCCACCATGTACCTCCAAAAAGCACCACAGAGCTGCGTTGCAGAGAGGTGTAAAAGGGGCATGGCCTCTGTACACCTCTCTGCAACGCAGCCCCCTGGCGCATACTGGAGGTTCCTGGTGGGCTAGTTGGCCCCCAGGGACCCCCAGTATTCAAGGGGAATTTGTTCCCCATGTGCAAACGCGCCAGGCGGCACGTTTGCAGAGTGCTGCAAGGAGGGGCGTGGCCTCCGGCACGATACCAGTCTTTTTTTTTTTTTTAAGAAGGGGGGCTGTGTGGCCCCCCTTCTTTTTCTAATTTATTGGCCCTGGGGACCCCATCCCCCAGGGCCTGCCCCCTAATATTTTTTTTAAAAGAAAGCAAATTTGGAAGGGGGCCGTGTGGCCCCCCTCCCGAGGCCTTAATCGGCTCCGGGGACCCCATCCCCCGGGGCATGGCCTTCTTTTTTTTTTTAAACTTATGGAGGGGGCTGTGTTGCCCCCTCCTCAGGCCACTTATGGCCCCGGGGACCCCATCCCCGGGCCGGCCTTTGTTTTTTTTTTTAAATTTAATTTTGGGGAGGGGGCCGCGTGGCCCCCCTCCCGGGCCACTTGTAGCCCCGGGGACCCCATCCCCCGGGCTGGCCCTCTCCGTTGGGGACCGTGGGGGTCCCCAATCCCCCATGGTCCCGCCGGCTCCCCGCGTCCCTCGGGAGCCGGCATTGCTTTTCCACATGGGGAGCTGCTAAGATGCAGCTCCCCGTGTGGAAAGAAATGTCTTTGGTTTTGGAAGAGAGAGCAGGTTTCCTGCTCTCTCTTCCAAAACCAAGCAGTTTGCTATGGCAGGACGGGAGCCGCGAGGCTCCCGCCCTGCCATAGCAAACTACAGTGTCCCGGGGGTGAGCACCCCGGGACACTGCAGGAGCCAGCCCTGGGGGGTGGTGGTCCCCAGGGCCATCACTGGCTCCAGGAGGGGGGCCGCTCGGCCCCCCTCCCTTCGTGTGCACAGCCCCGGGGAGGTGGCGGTCCCCGGGGCGTGTGGGGGGGCTCGAGCTCCCCCACACAGGTAATTTTATTATAAAAAAAGAAGCCCCGGGGGTGGCGGTCCCCGGGGCTGCGGGAGGGCCGAGAGCCCTCCCGCACCATTTCTTTTTTTAAGGCCCCCCCATACATAAATTTACAAACCCCCGCATGCCCCCGGGACTTGGCCCACCCGGGGGCCAATTAACAACGAAGCGCGGGAGACCGCGCTTCGTTTTTTTTTTTTCTCGGCAGGATCCGCGCACCCTGAGCGAATCCCGCCGATTTTTTTAAAAAATGCTTTTCTGCCCAGGGGTCCTTGTGGGACCCCTGAGCAGACCTAGGGGTCAGGGTGTTTCTACCCTGCCCCCTTTGTGCGTTTGCGCACATGTTTCTTTTTTTCTCGGCGGGATCCGCGCACCCTAAGCGCATCCCGTCGATTTTAAAAAAAATGCTTTTTCTGCTTAGGGGTCCTTGTGTGACCCCCTGAGCAGACCTAGGGGGTCAGGGTGTTTCTACCCTGCCCCCTTTGTGCGTTTTGCGCACTTGTTTCTGTGCCTCGGTTCTACCGAGGCATAAAATGGCTGCCAACACTTCCTGGTTTGGAGTGTTGACAGCCACTTGACAGCCAATTAGCATGCAGCTCGTGATCGGGAGGGTACGCGGACCCTACTCGGCCATAGATATATATGTGACTTTACTTTTGATTTTCTCAGGAACTACTAAACGGATTTACACCATTTAAGCAAAAGGCACAACACTGAACCAATGGCTACCTATTTGCCAAATTTGGTGTAATTCCGTTCAGCAGTTCGGGCTGTAGCTGCGACTAAAGGTTCCTATGGAAAAATGAATGGGGAAAACGCGTTTTGGGACCCCCCTTTTTTCTCGGCCCCCGCTTGACGAATCACCCTGAGACTTTCAGGATAGGAGCGGACCGGAGCGCCCCAACAAGTTGGAAACTTTCGCGAAAATTCGTCAACCGGCGCCAACGTTATTTCAAATAGAATGTTGCGGATTTCCAATGGAAAATAGGTCCTAACTATAACTATCTACTGGCGACCGCCAGTAGATAATATATACACACACACACACACATATATGTGTCCAATGTAAGACAAAAACTTGAACTAAGACAAGTAAACTAATTGTTACTCTTTCAAAGACATATAAATGAGATAAACAAATTCAGAATCAGAAACCATTCAAAAGATATAACTTGCATTGGACTCACTGCAAGTCAATTACAAAGAATAATCACTTGATCACTCAGAAGTTGACATTAGGTGTTTACTCCAAAACATGGGAGTCAGGTCTACATTACTTTTAGACAGGAAAAGAAAACCAAAGGCAATAGAGAATGATGTGGAATAATGTGTCTTTGTTTAAGCAGATCACTTAGAGAAGCATGAAGTCTATAACCGAGGTAATACCTGAGAGGCTTGTTACTTTGAGGCCATATGCAATTGCGACATTGATGGATTGCCCATTAAAGAGAGTCAAAGTAGCCCTGATGATTTCAAAGTCTTTGCATTCTTAATACTTGATAGTAGTGCATGTTAGACTGCTTCTAAAATGATTGCCACATCCCCACCCTAGAGCACCTTGCTTTTTCTGAAGATGGTCTAACAGGCATAGCCTTGACAAGTGTGAGCATAACACTATTATATTCTAGACTCTCTGATAACCAGATAAATATGCAGGTCAAGAGCATGAGCCAATATGAATTCAAAGAACTGACTGCAAATGTGGTAATGATTGCTTTCATTCATTATTTGCATTGAGTCAGTTTGCAGTAGGTAAGGAATGGATTGGAAGCAGCAACTTTCTACACATAGCCACTGTTTATCTGGTGTTGAGGGGCAGACTGATTCTGGTGGTAACAGACGCAGTGAGCGTCACCCTACCACCCTGGGGGAGAAACAAAAGGATTAGATAAAACACCGAGCAGCTAGCAATAAATTGTGCGTGCTGCTCGATGTCAAAATTGCCTAAATCTGTGTTTGTTTTTTTGGGGGGGGGGAGGAGCAGGATGGCCCTTGGGTCTTGCAAATGTGTTCGCTGGGCGAGGAAACCCTTGACCTTCAGGCATAAGTCAGGGCAGTGATGACACACTGGTGGGCGTGGTGTGTGCCACTGCCAGGAATATATTTTTATTTTGGGTGGTATTTAGATGGTCCAGGGTAGGGTTGAAAGATCTCCATTAATCAAGATGGCCGGGGGCGGGGCAGGCCTTTGGAACATTGTAGGAGTGGGTGTGACAGTGACCTTTGCCTCCTTCACTTCCACCCAGCAACTCCTATTGATTATCTTCAGATAGGTGTGCTGGGGCCTGGGGGAGGGGTCCGGTAGGTTTCTTCCAGTTTTAGCTTCTGGGTTCATGTGTGTGCCCCAGCAGTCGCATCACCAGCCCTCGGGGAGAATACGTCAGGTGAGTCTTATGTGAAGATTTCTTGTGCCATTCAGAATTTTATGTGTTTGGTGTTTCTACAGTCTAGTTTAAAAAAAATAATATTTATATATAAAAATAGCTCAAGCATTCCTTGTCTCTTGTGTGTAAGTGTTCACAGGGAAAGGTCAGAGAGGCCTAGTGACTTCATCAGTCCCCTGCTTCCTGCCTTGTGCCGGTCTCAATCGTGCACTGCCTAATATCTAGGTTACTTATGTCAGCTTCCTGCAGAGTTTGGCTTCCTACGGCCTCTTCCAATAAATGCTTCAAGAACTAATGAGCTCCAGTCATTAAGGCTGAACAGGTGTGAGAGAGCCAGCCGCAGCACTCAGCAGCTGAGCGTTTCATGGCACCCAGTCAGATCCAGAATAACCGCAAATAAATGTGTTACACAAGAAAGTCTTCCCAATTGTGGCTCATTGTTCTGAATTAGCAGGGTAAAAGTGCGCTTTTTATTCCAGCGCTTAATGTTGGTGGAAATAGACCCTCATAATATGCTGGAATGGAATCGAGTTCCTCACGGAGCAGTTCGAACCCGGGAGAAAGGTTTCACTAAGGAATTTAAAATAGAGTTTAAACTACCGCCTGCCTATCAACATATACAAACAGCCCACATTCGTAGACCTGATTTCAGGGAAATGTATTTACTTTTTAAAAGTTTGCATGGCGTTGCGTGTTGTCTTTTTTGGTAAGTTCAGACTACTGGAAGGAAAGGAGCACGCTGCTTGATTGTAGGAATGATAAGTTACTTTAGGGGGACCAGAATTTCAATACCAAAAACCGGGACATTTCACAAAAATAGAAGAAGGACTACAATTTTACTTCAACCGAGCGCACAGAATGACAGCGCTCCTCAGCAGAGACGTACACAAGAGGCAGTAAGAACATAAATAAAATGCAATTTTTAACCCTTTGGGCGCGTCCGGAATTTCCCTGCGGTGCGGGAAAATTCCACGTGTGTGCAGATCGGACGGCTCCCGGCCGTCCGACGCACATGCCCACCGTGGCGTCGGACGGCCAGGGGCCGTCCGACGCATGGAAGGAGTTAAAGCCAGTAGCATGCCTGTTAATAACATTGCTCTCTTATAACAGCTGCTGACTATTCCGGCTTTGCAAAACATAAAAAGGCACCTCCCACCATTTTCAGTCGACTCTAAAAACCGGGACATGAGTTACATTTTCCGAAATCTGCCGGGACAGCTGGTGAAAAACCGGGACTGTCCGGGCAAATCTGGAACGCCTGGTCACCCTAGATAAGTTAGATTGCAATCGGGTGGGGTAACTCACAGATCCTCAGCACACTAGGCGCACCCAGCAGCTTGGTTAGGCATCTGAGAGCACTTAACCCCTATCTATTAGGTTCCCAGACTGATAGTATAGCTGAGTGAGCAGTTGGGCACTGTGGGGTTGTATGGGCTTTAACTCTACACTGCTGGTGTGCTTAACTTGGCCTCCCTCCCCTTTGTGACCCCACTCACCACCCACACTGGAATCTTTGTCCTAAACTGCTTCAATAATAAGAGAGTCTGGGTGCCCTTATCTCGTGGTCTGTGTAGCAATAAATCAGCCAGTAAAGACACTGAGCCCACTAAATAATTCATAGCCTCCCAGTTCATGCAGGGAGGGCCTGTAATGTCCAAACGTAAACTTGTGAATGTATCCTGAGAACAACTCAACCCTCCATCTCATTAGGTCACTTGGTCATCACACCTTACTATATTGGAAGGGTATGTCTGGCAGTGTCTTAACACTGCCAGAAGGGTGTGGAAATTCCAGCATCCACAGGGGATTCGAGTGCTGAATGGGACATGTGACATTATAGCACAGCTGACTACTTCGGAGACTCTGGTTTCACCTGACAAATGCATCTCAGCAGGGCTTCATTCACTGGCTGATGCTGGATCAATACGGTCCTGTTAGTTTATTCATAAATTAGGGCTGCTTCCTTTACAGTGATGGGACTGCCCAAAACCTGGGAGGGTAGGGGGTGTAATGGGTTGAGGGAGGTCTTATATTGCTTATTTTGCTTGCAGATCCCTGAAAACCCGTGCACCCGCCCCTTGTTGTGCAAATATTGGCACCCCATTCCATAGCTGAATATACAGTTTTGCAGTAGAGCACATTTGGTTGTGTTTTTAAAACCAGGTAGACACAGTCTAGTTTCCATAAATAATAAAAAAAATTCATATTCTATGTAATCGTCACTGTGGCATTCTCAGGCTCAATAAAGTGAACCCTGCTGCGGTTCACTCTTCCACGCTGTACCTCCACTCAGGGCCGGACTGGCCATAGCGGGCACCAGGCGTTTCCACGGTGGGCCGCCAGGGTGGGGGCCGGTTTTGGGCCCCTGGGGGGCTGTTTTTGTTACTGGGGGCCGGCAATATCGGCCCCCTGTAACAAAATCAGCCAAAACCGGCCCTAGCAAACAGCTTGGCCGCACCCCCAGTCCCCCCAGGGGGGGCTGGCCGAGCAAGTTTGCCAGGGTCAGTTTCAGTTCCCAGTCCGGCCCTGCCTCCACTTCTCACCTTTTGGATCATAATGAATTCTTATTAGTAAAGATAACCCCAGCCACTGTTTTATATTTTAAATCCAGAGTTTGTACTTCTCCGGAACAAACACTCTTAACATTTAATACCCGTCTGTATCCATGATATGTGACTCATACACCCTCTAGTCCTCACTTTCTTAAGTAACATTTCCTATATATTTATTTACACACTTGCATGATTAATTGCTTCCGTACAAGAATGGGGTAACTGTTTAATGTGAAACTTGCAGTATTTAAATAACATGTCTGTAAAGCGCTTTCTGACATATATGGATCCCCTTTTTATAAAACAATTCGCAGTAAATATATGCTGTAAAATGCACCATTTGAATATTTTTTTCCACAATTTTCTTGCGGCGGGAGAACTCCCTGCAACCCTCTCTTACAAGTTTGTTCCCTTAGCTTGCTGACTTATTATACTCAGGCATAAACTTTATGCCCCGCCACTTTTAAAATCCACCAGCCGCCCACGGACTGATTATAACCCAGAGTTACCTTTGACTTGATTCCACATTAAATCACTATACTACTGGTGATCCTGTTGAATCCATGTTGTTTTTGCCTGGCAGTGTACAAGAGGAGGCGTATGTTTGCACTTCAGGTCCCACTAAGACGACTGATGTGATTGTCTTGTGTCATGTGCAGTCACTGCACAGTGAAGATTTGCTTATAAAAGTTGTTTCTCTGGTGACTGGTTACATAGTCCATTTGGTGCTCTGAATCCCAATTGGATACTACTATTTAGTGGATTGAAAAACTGAGCTCAGCCTTGATTTTAATGTTTATTTAATCACTAAAGTATAACCTGTTATTATAGCTGTATACTTTGACTGGGGGTCAGTTGTTATTATGGTATGACTAAAAATAATATTCTCACAATGCTGTATTACACTATTCTAATGGAGGAAAGTCTACAATCCTTGCATAAAAACCTGCCCAGTTTCCCAATTTTTCTACTTGCAACACCACTAGTCACCTTTAAAATGGAAATGACAAAAGCACTCAGTTGTAATGTTATGTAGTTGAGCTGTGACATTTCAATGCAAGGTTTGTTGGAAGCTTTTGTGGGGTTCAGGTCCCAAACGTGATACAGGGCCCTTCTCTGGTTTTGTGGCAAGACATAGTGGCAGCTAAGGTTACCTGTTTACTTCGGAGTACATCACAAAAGCAGGTTAGTTCTGCTTTTGTCATATATAAAATAGCTGTTGCAGTGTGGTCCACTGACAAGGGGAGGGCTTTAGGCAAATGGCTCTGACTGCTTCTACCTTGTGATGACCCTGTGCAATGCCTAATGCCAGCACCAGCATACAGTGTGGTAAGGAGGTCACGGAACAGAATTTAAACAATGAAAAGGAGAAACAGCTTTTCAGCTCTTCTTTTCCGTTTCCCTGCAAAGAACAATCACCAGCAGAAAGGACATATCTATAGCAGCTTGTTCATGTTTGCATGGTTGTAGTTCATTACATGAAAGCAAGACTGTCTTCATGTTACCACACATTCTAAACTACAATAATTTTAGAAAGTGTCTTACATTAAATGTCTACAATATGTTTTGCAATAAAGTACTAGGTTCATATAAGTCTGCTTAATTTCACGCTCTTGTATTTGCTCTACATATCTGCAACTATATTATTTCATGTAACAGAATAGGAGACAAAATCTTCAAGCTTATTATAGAAGGGTGAGGCTGGGGTCATGTATTATTGGGAATAAAATACAATTTGCCTATATTAAAAGGATACTACAGGCTACCTCAGAGTTCCACAAGCTTAAATGGAACTCGGACTATTGGTGCTGTATGTATATTTCACTTCTGTTAGCAGTGAGCGTTTTTCTTTTGACACTGAGGGAAGTGAAAGTTACTATAACTATGCTTCCTCAAGCCCCTTTTCAGTGTTTCCTTTGTCTCTCAATCCCATCTGTATGTTTTAGCTTATTTTTGCAGACCTGATATTTCATTTTTTTTGTAGGATGCATTTCCTTATTAAAACTATATGTATTTGGTTGTTAATATCTATAATATTACCCCAAGACACATGAATGGTTTAATGAGACATTTTAAGTATAACATACTTTTAGCTTTCTCAATAACAAATACATTTTGATAGTCTTCAAAAGACTAGTTATTTGGATGTGGGCCTTAAAGATATCTCCAATGAAATTCTCTAGTGCAAAGTGTTTTCAAAAACAAAACATCTGTATTTTGCTAAACAGTAATATGAAGAACTACAGAGGTTTTAAAAAATGTCTAAGGGTATCACATATTACTAATATTGCAACTGAAATATTTGCCCAATCTAATTTCCAACATGTATGCACCAAATAGAGGTCAGGATAAGCTAAAATAAGCTAATTTTATGATATGAGATTGATGTTACTTTATACCCTTGTTACTTGACAGCAAACATAACCAGATCCGTCTCAGGTACAAAAAAGCTTCATTAAAATTTCAGGGGACTTTGACTAACCAAATGAGAAATTGTAAGAGAAAACACATTCCTATTCCTAATATGTGGCTGACTTGTATACAATATTTAAAGCACTTAAGGATTTTCATCAAATTCGAAATCAGAACTTGGCAAAAATATTTATAAAATGGTGAAATACTGGGAAAGTGTTGAGTCATAAAATAAATTGAAGATATAGGTAGAAAATTGATTTGTGACAATAAACAGATTAACTGTACTCTTCAGCATTTTATAAAAAAATATTTTCTGAGAACACCCAACCTTCAGAGGTTGAAAGTGCCTCCTTTTTCCTTGCATATAGAAGCTTCTCATGAGTAGCTTGAGAGAATGTATCAAGAACATATCTACTCAACTACATTGGGGATTCTATTTGTTTCCAGAATGTATCAAATTGATTCTCTGAGCAATCACTACCGTTTTCCCTAACAAAAAAATTCTAAGGATTTTTGAATGCCAATACCTGTCCATCATTGCCTCAAATGATTAACGTTTTAGGGTTCTGAATTTGAATGCCAAAGAAATCATTCCCATTCCATCCCTTCAAAATCTATCCACTATTTTGAACTCATATACTATATACACAAACTCACTGTTTTGATTATTTCTGAAGTTTCTGCAGAGCCAGTTATTTAATTGGATGGATTTTTGTTGCATGATAGTCTCAAGTAAAGTGAAAAGTTGAAGTTCATATTCAGATTTTTTCATAATATGTATTATTTGATCATTCGTATCCAATTCACAGAAACACCTCAGGTTTGGTATTACTATGCCCGATGAAATGTATAAAGCAGTTTATAGATAGAAGGCACAGAATATTTCTCTCTTTTATTATTGAGAGATGCAATGTATTGACTAGCTGTGTGGTAGAAAGATTGGCAGTTATTTTTTTTAAGAAGGATGTATCTTCTTGTTTCACAAGTCTGTACTTAATATTTACACTTTAAGCAATGAAAATCCAGGAGACAAACATCTTTCCAGACTTAAATCAGCTTAGTCATTCTATATTCAATCCATGAGAACTGGAAATGTTAAAGCCATTGTTTTTTAATAGAAAATTTCCTAGATACTAAAGACCATATGAATATCTAGTTTCTGTCAATACTGTGCAAGTACCAGATTAAGAAGTTTTATTGTTACAATAATGAACTTGGTCAATTTAGTGATATGGTAGTTTTTTCAGTAATCAGTATTGCTTAATTATCCAGTGCCTTTAAGGTGTTTGCATCTATCTCCATCTAAATACAAAATACGTATCAATAAAATGCTAAGCATGCAGAATAGTAGTTTCCGGATTTGGAAGGAGAAGCTTTACATCTTCAGTGTTAACTAATATGTTATTATCCAACTGACCCACAGTCAATCTCTCCAGCTGTGCAGCATGTCTTAAATGATTAAATAATGGTTCTAGAGTCCCACCAAATTATATAGGGGTAGTGGGGAAACTTTCTGAATGAACATTTTGAATGCAAATGTTTCTGAAATAACCCAATTAGATAGTATTTTTGTGCCAGCGCCTGTATATAGTGTGGTAATGAATTATGTTAATTTCTCTTGGAAACTTAAAGACTTAAGAGTTTTGTATCAAAGATTATCTCAGGACATTTCACAGTTCAATCTAATTATAATTTTATGGATTTGTGTGCTAATGTAAAGGACATGTGTAGGAAATGACCATACCCCGGGATTTTTGCCCTGTCTGTTTTTGCTGGCTATAAAACTGTAGAATCTGTTAACCAGTAGTAAAGTAACTTGGCTTCCTCTTTTAACTTGGTTGATTTGCTATACTGGTAATTGACATATTTATCTTACTATAAGACCTTAGTATATGATACAGGATATAACCAGGGCCTGTTAGTCAAATTCTGCTAGTGGATTGTGGGTCCTAGTGTTGATTCCATTATAGTAGTAGGGCATATCTGGCTTCAGGCCTGCCTTTGCAGCCTGACTGGAGCAGTGTAAAAACTGTAATTCTACCTTTCAAAATAAACCCTTTAGACAGGTCTAAACCCTCCTTTTAAATATTAATAAGTCAGCCCTAAGTGGCCTTCATAGCTTACAAGGCAGGGTGAATAGTATTTAACAATACGACATGTGGGCATTTTACGTTAGTATGTCCTTACAGGGGCTAGCACCCAAAAGTTATTTTCACTGTATAAAGTCTGGTTGGCCTTAGAGAAATACTCTGAAGCAATATTACATTTTTCTTTTACTATCTTGGCATGGGACCAGCTAGAAGCACCACTACACCATTATTTTTGCTATTTATTAAAAGCCTAATTCATTAGTGAAGTCGGATTTCTTACAATAAAAAGTTATCTTTTCCCTTCCAGAAGCCTCTGGAGGATAATTTGCATTACCCTCCTGCTGCAGCCGTCTGAGTGTTCAAGCCCTGAATGAAGTGTGAAAAAGCTCCCAGAGCAGAGACAAAGGTCTGGGTATGGGGAGGTGTTTTTCTTTTCCTGGCAGGAAGAACAGTTGGGGTGGGCCCAGGAACACAATTAACAGCAAAGAGATCTGTCCTGTAACAAGTAAATGTTAGATAACACTTGGAAAGCCCACAGCCTTTGCCTCCCCCCCCCCCAGTCAGGCTCACAACAAATGCAGTGGGAGGAAAACTACCTTTGGAACTAGTTTTGAGTGACCAAAGAGGAGGGAACTCTCTGCGCCCTGGCAATGCCCTTGGATGGGCTAACAGGCTCTGCACAAGGGTTTCTCCATCTTGATTTTAGAGAGTGAGAGGCTCTGTGGGATTTTTTGATGTAGTACAGACAGGAACTGTGGAAAAAGTGGGTAGCATTGCCCCCCGGGAACTTTTACTGTATTGCTTATGGAAGAGGCAGGAGTCATCCCACTTATTAGCTAGTACCAAACATAAAGCTGGCACCTCAAAGCACCATCCTTAGAATACTTACTGAACATCAGAAGAGGACTGAACCTTGTGTCTGTAACCTGAGACGAGCCATGAATGACTAGACCTGTTTCCTCTTGTACCCAGGACAAGGACTTGGACTCCAGTGGTCAGTTGGCAGACCTCCTGTTTGGCTACAGAGACACAACATGTTGCAAGAGTCCTTTTACCTAAAGTGCCCAGCTGACCAGTGGCAACTGAACCTTGACTAGACTTTGCTGTTGGACTCCGCCTGACACCCTAAGAGTCTCTAAGAGCCTGGTTCTGGGGATGCTAGAAGTGTACTATTGTGGTTGTTTGGGCTCCAGAAGACCCTTTTGAAAGTTTTTTAAACTTTTACTCCTGAGCTCCAGGGTTTCAGAGGGACCCGATAAAAAAAGTATCTGCCTGGCAGTTCCACAGCGTCGGATTGAATTTCAGTTTCATCCCACTCAAAGGTCTTTGTACCTCTGTAAAAACAACTAAGGGGCCGATTCCGATCTCGGCCGGTAGGGCTCCGAATCGGATTTGGCTTAACCGGATCCGATTCAGAGCCCTATTTCCCGACCGATTCGTACGCGCGTCCGGGCGAGCGAGTACGATGTGAAATCGCCGACCGACTCGTCCGGGCGTCCTGACCGCTCCGACCGACTCGTTCCCGGGTCTAACCGCACCGACCGACTCGCTCGGACTCGACTCGCACCGCGCAATGGAGACGTTCCCCGGCCGGGTAAGTACGATGCGCGCCGTGAGCAGTCCGACCGAGCCGCGCACTCCGGCTCGAAGAGCAGTCGGAGCCGGACTTTGGGGGTCCGTGTTGGACCCCCCTGTACGCGTAGCTGCGCGAGTCGCTCACAGGGGGGACACATGGGTCCCCCCTACACGTGCATGTACAGCGCGACCCGCATCGACACGCACACGCTGTAGGGGGCACCCTTGTTCGCGTCGTGCCCATTGAGTCAATGGGAGCCCATGTACGCGTCGTACGACTGGCTCCCATTGACTTCAATGGGAGTCCGACCGAATCGAGTCCGATAGCATACGTGCGCATCGTACTCGTTCGGTCGGACTGCTAGAGTCCGATTCGGTCGGAAATCTCTCCGGGTCCGGCTCGGTCGGAGAGATTTCCGGCCCGAATCGGAATCAGCCCCACAGTCTCCTTCTGCATTGGCACCTAACAAGTTTCCTGTGAAAATTCCCTAAAGCTCCAGCAGAACAAACCTGCTTCAGGTATTTGGCCTCCGGTTGCACAGCGGCGGCTACAATTTCAGCAGGGCCCTTCACCTTTCAAAAAGTGACAAAGTCCCATTCTGTGTTGGGATTTAGAAGAAATTTCAATGCTTTTCCTCAAAAAAGTAAAAACTTCAATTTCTGTAGTGGGACTTTTTCTAACTTTTTGTCTTCCAGATTTTTCACTGGGACCAATCCACTTGGTTTATCTGACAAGGGCTCTGTCGCGGTCAGCCTCAAATTGTGCCTTAGTCCCGGTCCACTGCTTCTATTGACTATCATTGCTAGTGCTTTTTGGAAATACTTATGCCTAAAACTTTGTATCTCTGGTTACCCTTCATGGATTTTTGTTATTTTGGTGTCATTTGTTTATTGCATTTTACCTTATTTTTCTAATTGAGTTTGGGATTTTTATTGCTTGGTGTTTTGACATTTATTACTCTTTTTGGTACTGCACAAATACTACACATTACCCTAAGTTAAACATGCCTGTTCTGTGCCATAGCTACAGATGCTTAACTCATGTTAATTTAGTGACTTTGAGAGTTCACCCTGAGAAATGTTATTTTATCTTGAGATGAGCAGTCACCCACCCCAAATAATAATCCCCTTTCTTGCAAGCATCAATTGACAAAAATAATATTGTGTCACTGCCCTGTGATATCAACATCCATCTATGGCACAGGCATTGACATGCATCAATGATCCCTGGTTTTGCATGTATCATCGGTCTGAGGTATTATATGCATCAATTATATGTCTCAGTGGCACCAGGAAGTATATCCCCCAATAGCCCCGGAAAGTAAATATATCTAAATGGCCCAAACCATAACTAACAAGCATTAATACCTCACATTGTAATATGCAAATACGTCCCCACACAATAATGAACATTAATGGTCCCATGCATTAAAAACAAGAGATAGCAATTTGCTTAGCCAGAGGAGCATTTATCGTTAGTGCAGTTAGGCCCTACCATACGAAAATGAACTAGCCTAGCAAATTGGGCAAGAATAACCATTGGTGACTGTGCAACCCAAAGAAATTCCCAGTTCATTAGGTGAAAGACTTAGGGCAGTTGATATCCTAATTAATTTGAAGAATAAACATTCTGTTCTAAAATGTATATTACATTAGTAGATAAAAGTCAAACCAGCACAAAGGCTGTTTAATCTTCCTTTACTAGCAGGGGAACTTACTGATTATTGACTGACCATAATTTTCATTAAATTATTTTAAGTCAGAGAAGGTCATCAATACAATTGAAAAACCAATACAATCAAATTGTTAGAAGTTAAATCAACTTTCACTATATTCATTACAATTAAATCAGGACAGGTCAAACGTGAAGAAGAAAGGGAGGAAATATTTATAAATAAATCCATTGCATAGTAGAGAAGTGCTGGGCTAAGATTAATCACAATGAATTATTTGTCCACATGTACTATGGAGTCTCAAGTAACCCCTTTTTATTTTCACCTGCAAAGCACTTGTGCTTAAGGCATGGAGGATAGGACAGGATTGTTAGAGTGACATGCCTGAGGAAAGCCTTGACTGACCACTGGTTTGAGAGGTAAATGGGCTGGAGTTCAGGCCCAAGGTGCTAACAGGGAACACATTGTAGGAAGATTCCCTTATTCTCTCTACTCTTTACCCAGAAGCCCTGATTGGATACCTTGGATGCTGGGATTTTTTACCCGATACTTTCAATGTTAAAAGCAAATTTATAATTTCCACATTGAGATGAGCTATTTGCTAAAAAAAAAACCTGAAGGGGTGAAGGCCCAGTGTTTAATTTGAGTCTGTGGTTTCCAGTGCTCAGCACCGGCACTTAATTGTCGGCACCGGCACATAATTGTGGACACCAGCACTTATGACAGCTGCCACATGCTGAGCTGTTTGTATAATTTACTGATGAGCTTAACATCAATTGTTTATTGATTCAGTATGCATTAAAAACAACGAATACCTGCCGCTCAAGCTATTTTTATAGCTTTGGAGGCCTGGAATAGTCTGAATTGTCACACTTGTAGCAGTGTGCTGGTTAGCAGTTGTGTAGGTAGTGTCATTGGCAATGCTGGCAGTGGCAATGGGTGGTGCAAACTGGAGAGACATCCTAACCAGAGCCCTGGCACTTATCTTTTTACAAATTAAGCACTGTGAAGGTCCTATGCATGACCTGGAGCAATTTGGAAGCCAGATAATGCACTGACTCATTTAATCGCGGGAAACATCATTTACACTGCATGCAACACAACGCATGCCATTACAACCCGGTCATTACAACGACCGCGTTGTAACAACGCATGCCATTACAACGCTAGTCGGAACAACAACTTGCTCTAGCGGTCAGAAGGTGTTGGATTTAAAATCCAACACCTTCCCTACTGTTGTACAGACTGGAGTTGGAATAGTAGATTATACTATTCCAACATCCAGCGCCCCCCCTAGAGCAAGTCGTTGTTCTGACTTGCGTTGTAGTGGCATGCGTTGTTACAACGCGGTCGTAGTAATGACCATGTTGTAATGGCATGCGTTAAAAAAGCATGCGATATAACATGGCATATTCATCTTTTTACAAATTAAGCACTGTGATGGTCCTATGCATGACCTGGAGCAATTTGGAAGCCAGATAATGCACTCACTCATTTAATCGCTGCTAACCAAATGTATTGCTGGCAGAAGATTATTGTCCAATTCCATTTTATTTGAAACCAGCTTCAATACAGTTAGATGGGTATTGGCATGTCGAGAGGAAGCCATTTTGTAAAATAAAAAGGAATATACTGAGATGTTGGCTATACAACTCAGTGCAGGAAGTGATCTCCCACTGCATTGACCTTTTGCAACCGACACCAAAAAGACAGTGTCTGATTTACAAAAGTTTCTTTAATTAAATTGCAGCAGCGGGTTCCCAGCTGCATCAATAACAGAGATGTTGTTATCAAAGTAATGGAAGTAAAATAAACTAGTAAGTAAAGCTCAATCAAATAGATAGTTAATGCAGACCAAGTGAAAGTCTGGCAGCTCAACGGGGCAGAGTGTAATTGGCTGAAATCCAGACAGAATGTAGCTCCTAATTAACTCGAAGCCTCTTGTTTCGAATACGTAACTCCACGTTTCGCTCTCATGTTACTATCCCACCGTGGGCTCTTTTTCATGAAAGCCGGTTTCCGGAGAAGCAGTTTATGTGAGACCAGACAAAGGAAATCATCAGTGTTCGGAAACCTTCCGCTCTTCAAGGGTAAAGGATATGCTTTTAATGCTCTTTTTTTTTCGAGCGGCAGATTTCGCTGCAGGAACTTCATTAGAATGCTCATTAGCGCTATCTGATTCACGGCCGCTGCCTCGTGTGAGGATTTTTGCGCAGCAGCTGGCAAAGCAAATCGGCTTGAGCTAATGCATATGTTAATAACCAGGGCACAAGTCCTATAAAAAGAAGTGGGGGGACTGACCAAGTTAGGCAGTATGCAAGTGACATCATGACGCGTGCCAACACAGCACATGACGTCACGACGCGTGACATCCCACATGGCATCACATGAAGTGACCTCACTAGAAGACTCTGCATTAGGATGAGTAGCGCTATAAAAGAAATAAAATACTGCTATTTATAATGTTATTTGGGTAAATACTAAGACAGACCATACCATCTGACATTCTTACAGTGCATGCACTTATATACAGGGACTGAAAAAAGTCAAAAGCATCTCTTAAGTATCTGTGAAGAGATAACAAGCTGTGTGCTTTTGTTTCCTCTCCTGTGCATTTGCCTTTAAGTGAGAGGTTCCAGGCCGCCTCCCATCCAGTACTCAACTGATGGCCCCTTAACTTCTGCCTTTATCTTCGGCCCAGCTGGAGGTGTATAAAAAGCCCCCAAGCTGCCTGCACGTTGCTGCTGAGAATGAAAAGCAGACAACGGCAGGAGCTGTTGAACGTGTCCAGTGTCTGAAAATGACACTGGGACACGTTCAACATATTTCTGTGGGGCCCAACTTCTTGGCAGGGGGGACGGCGTCCACCCTGTGAAAATAGTGGGTGGACGCCGTGTACCCACGTGTACCCCCGACTCGTGCCCTGTTAATAACACTAATGTGGCAGCAATTGGTGCCCATAGAAGGACAGTGACGCAGCTTCTGTTCTCTTTGACACTTATGAGGAAGTAAATAGAGGAAACGCAGGTCGAAATAAAGCTATCCTTCCGCCTTCCAGTGGAAGGTATAAGTGTTTGGGAGGAGGTTGTGACTCGGACAGCATGACCCAAAGTCCACTGGTAAAGGGAGAGGTTTTTAGCACTCTCGGTAAGTAAATTCCTGAACTCTGGGGCGAGGTATTTATAACTTGTGGCAAATACTTCCTGTTGCAATTTTTTACTCAGATAATGCAATGAAACTCAACATAGATTTTTAGCTCGAGCCTTCCAAACAGCACAGCTATCCTGTTGCACAACAGCCATGTTGAACTTACAGTAGGCTGAGAGCCCACCTATTGCTCAGCATTCCTTGGCTTTGCAGTCACTCTCATTAGCGTGCTCTTTATTTGTTGCCTTTTGTGATCTTATTTTCCTTTTCTGTGTTTGTCCCTCCCCAGCAGCATAGCCTCTACTTGTGTTCTTCCACTGCTTACTGTTTGAGAACTACATGATTCTTTTTGGTTAAGCACTCCATGAGCCTGCCTGCATTTTCATGCTGTCTCCCTTGTTTGCGCTGCTTTGCAGTACATTGCGGTGAGTGCATTCCATGGGTGGTACATGGACGTTTAGTCACTGGGTGTCACAAAAAAAACACAGTTTATTTTCTAAGGCAGAAGCCTAACAACATTATTGCCACTTTTGCACATATTTTGTACACTATACAAGCAAAGAAGATAAACAACACAGGCCTAACTACACGCATAAGTGCCATATCATGCTACCCCCCCCACACTTTGGTCTCCCCACTCCCTTGATATCCCACTTGAGGGTTGCCACCTTAATCTCCGCATATCTTCTCCACCAGAGTCATTCTCACCAGACCATTTTCCTGAGAAGAACCTTTAAAAAAATACAAGTTTGAAACGGGTCGACCTTATCCTCCAAAGAAAACGGACACTCTAAATGACAGACACAAAAATTAAATCCATAGTCCTTATCCTTGGCAGCAATTAATAGTGGTGGGATAAATATATTTACAGAAGAATGATATGCAATGGAAACGGACTGGTGAATTCTGACTCCTCCGGGTTTATCGTTACCTTTTTAAAAATGTGTTAGTTTAAATAAAATGTATATGTTTATTGTTATCTGCACTTTAAATACATCTCCACTGCTGACAGTTTATTACCACTGTAAATAACTTTGCTCAATTCCATAAATCTAAGATGCATTGCTGTGATCAAACAAATGTTAATTTGATATCATTGAAGGTATATTACTGTACACATGGGGCATCCTTGTTGTGACTGATAAAGGACTTTTGTATTGGAGTATAAATAAATAACTGTGACGATTCATACACCATGTACCTTCAACCTCAGACTATGGGGTCGATTCCGATCTCGGTCGGTAGGGCTCCGAATCGGATTTGGCTTTACCGGATCCGAGTCGGAGGCTTTGTTTCCGACCGATTCGTACAGTCGTCCGAGCGAGCAAGTACGATGCGAGTGAACGCGAAATCGCCGACCGACTCGTTTCCGTGTCCGACCCGCTCCATCCGACTCGTTCGCACTCGATTCGTGGCGCGCAATGGAGACGTTTTACGACCGAGCCAGTACGATGGACGCGTCGGACAGCCGGATCGAGTCGGAGCGTCTGGCTCGAAAAAGCTCCCGGAGCCGGACTTGGGGGGTCCGTGCCAGACCCCCCTGCACCCGTAGCCGTACGAGTCGAGCACAGAGGGGACCCAAGGGTCCCCCCTAAACATGCATGTACTGTGCGAGTTGCACCGACGCGTACACACTGTAGGGGGCGCACTTGTTCGCGACGTACCCATTGAGTCACTGGGAGCCCATGTACGCGTTGTACGACCGGCTCCCATTGACTTCAATGGGAGTCCGACCGAATCGAGTCCGGCAGCATACGGCCGCATCATACTCGCTCGGTCGGACTGCAGGAGTCCGGTTCGGTCGGAAATCTCTCCGGATCCGGCTCGGTCGGAGAGTTTTCCGACCCAGATCGGAATCGGCCCCTATGTGTGCATAAAGTATTAAACTGATTTATAGCAGAGAGGTCTTATTGTTCATATACATTGTTGTTTTAGGCACCGGCTCTCCTCTGCTTTACATAGACACACCCCGTTACTTGAAACAAGTTTGTAATTAAGTATGACTCCACTTTTATGTCTCCATATCAAAAGAACATGTGGGAGATCACTCCAGTAATAGCACCCAGGCTCTGGAATGTTCATATACATTATACTTGATCGCAAAGGCGCCTGACTTGGCAATAGGGGATGGTAGATTCAGTGGGCAAGACGTAGTGGGGCCAATTCACAAAAGCATTTATGTGTAGAGGTATTAGTACTACAGGAGTACTCTTTTATATATTCTTACATGCTTTTGTGAAGGGGCCCTGAAACATCCAACTTCCTATTAGTAAGACTGCAAAGAGAGCAGAGACACAAATATCGTGAGTGAGAAATATCGACAGCAAGAATATTTTGGTCAAGAATATCGACTTAACATAAGTAATATCGATTTAAAAAACATCAAAGTGTTTAATATCGTTTGCAAAAATATAGTTGGTAAAAATATCTATTTTTTATTTAATGTTATGTATTTTAGTATTTTTTTAAATGTATGTGATGTATTTTTTTGTATAAGAATTGTTTATATTTTTTAATATATGTGTTAAATTTTTAGTAGTTATACATTTTGTTTAATTTGAATTTTGAGTTTTTTAGTTCCGTAGCAAGTTGTGGGTTTATAGGGGAATAGGGTGGGAAGTAATTTAATTATATTAAATTAATGATTATTTTGTATTTATTAATATTTATTTAATTGAGAAGTTATAGTGTTAAATGTGTAAATTAATTTATTATTAATGAAATATTAACGGGTTGTAAAGTAAAATTAATTAATTGGTAATTAATTATGGTAATTGTGTAATTAATTTTAGGTGTGTGTTTTGGGGTTTATAGGGGTAAAGGGTGGCAAGTAATTTTTTTTTATCAATGATTATTTGTTAATTGTTATTAATGAATTTAATTAAAAATTAATTATGATAATTGTGTAATTAATTTTAGGTGTGTGTTGTGATGTTTATAGGGGTAAAGGGTGGGAAGTAATTTGTGTTTAATTAATTAATATATAGTTGTTGATTAATGTTAATTATTGGATATTTATTTTGGGTAATTGTTTATTTTTTGTGTGTTGTTTTTACTTTTAAAGGGGTAAAGGGTGGGTGTTAAATACATTTTACTTACTTTATATTTAGTTGTTTAATAGTAATAGTTTGTAATTTTAAAATAAGTTTTAATTGTGTAATTTATTATTTTACAGTTTAATTCAGGTGTGTGTTGTGGGGATTATAGGGTTAAAGTGTGGGTAGTTAATTCATTTTTATTAATGATTTTTTTATAAATAATATTTTTTTTATTTATTGATAATTAATTATGTTAATTATGGAAGTATACTTTTGTTTCAAAATTTAGAAGTGTGTTGTGATTTGTGTGGAGTTATAGGGTAGGGGAAAAAATAAATTTATGTAATAATTTTTTGTTTGTAAATATTTTCTAGTTTAAAATATTTATTTTTTGGAAATGTATTTTTTATTTTATTTTATATAATATTTGTAGGTATTTGTTATATGTAATTAATGTTATAATATGTTTTCTTTGAATATATTAAATATATTGGTATTTTAATTTTTAACAGATTTATACATTTATTAATTTTTATAACATTATTTTTGGATTTTTAAATATTTATTTTGTTCTTATTTTTTAACTGACTGGAGTGTCAATAGTAATTTTATCCCTTCGCTATCCAACACTTTCCCTACTGTTGCACTTATTGGAGTGGGAATAATAATTTTTACCCCTCCGCTATCCAACACTTTCCCTAATGTTGCACTCACTGGAGTTGGAATAGTAAATTTAATCTCTCCGCTATCCAGCACTTACCCTACTGTTGCACTCACTGGAGTGGGAATAGTAATTATTACCCCTCTGCTATCCAACACTTTCCCTACTGTTGCACTCACTGGAGTGGGAATAGTAATTTTTACTCCTCCGCTATCCAACAGTTTCCCTTCTGTTGCACTCACTGGAGTGGGAATAGTAAATTTTACCCCTCCGCTATCCAACACTTTCCCTACAGTTGCACTGACTGGAGTTGGAATAGTAAATTTAATCCCTCCGCTATCCAACATTTACCCTACTGTTGCACTCATTGGAGTTGGAAAAGTAATTTTTATACTTTCGCTATCCAACACTTTCCCTACTGTTGTAGTTATTGGAGTCGGAATAATAATTTTTACCTCTCAGCTATCTAACACTTTCCCTACTTTTGCACTGACTGTATTGGGAAATTTAAATTTAAATATTTTTTAATAGTTTACGTTTTAATTTATTATAGAATGTTTTTTTCTTATATTTTGAATTATTGATATATATATATATATATATGTTTTTTCTCATATAATTTTAAAGTTCTAAAATAAATTAAAAATAATTGTTTATTAATTGTTTTAAAGTAAATATATATATATGTATAAATTATTATGTTTGTGTGTATCTTTTTTTAAATTACGTTTATTTGTTATATTTTGTTAAAATATATATTACATTTAATTAATTTTGTTAAAATTAATTTTAATATTTAATATAATATATATATATATATATCAACGCTCCAAAAGAATCATGGGCACTCGCGGCGGGTAATCCTACTTACGATTTATTAGGCACAGAAAACAAAAACAAACAAACGCGTTTCAGCAGGACGCCTTCCTCATTGTTGGCGGCCGCCACGTTATTGCCTCTTTTAAATATACCGTCATACATGTTAATTGAATGATAATTGAAAGACTGGCAGAGCATCACATCAAAGGTCAGGCATGGAAACTAAATGACCCGCCATGCTGGAGTGGTGTATTGCATCGCTAACATTAATGTCACATGTATTGTGTATCCTCTATGTTCCTGCGCGCTGGTACAGAGAAGCAGTGTTGGTACAGGCCCGGATGGCCTCAGTGGTGCTTATTACGCGCAGTCAAGCTGCACATATGGCGACAATGGCTCCAAATGGGGTTACTCGTAAATTGGCATGCCTGCTAAAAATCAGGTCCTGGATGGGCTGCATTGCTATAGAAACCCTGTATGACTTCTCTGCGCGCGGCGCTGCTGTGTCATCGATCAATTACCGCCCTGTATGGGCCTAGTTCTCTAACAACTATGCTCCCTAATGTTCCATATGTATATATATATTCACTGAAAAAAACCATAGGTTTTAGGGACAGTTATAGTTAGTTGGACATTGCACTCGTACAAAACCCGTGAAATTCCCCCGTTATAGTTAGTTCAGGTAACTATAACTCGTGCCCCTGCAATGCACTGCTGATGATGTCACATATTACATCACTCATGACATGGTCAGTGACATCACTGATGACATCTCAAATGACATCACTGATGACATCATCCAGTGACTGTGTGTTTCTGTAAAGTTTAAATATGTTTAATATATATAGGGAAAGGCGTATTGAAGAATGAGTGGGTGTATAAGTGTCTGAATGGATGATTTAGTAGGTGCGTGACTAACTCAATAAGTGAGTGATTAAACGTATCTTACTGAATGCATGTGTTAGTGACTAAACTGGGTGAATGTCTGTATCCGTCTGTCTGTTGCTGTGTAAGTGGCTGCATGGGTTTGTGAATAGCTACATGAGTGTCTATATGAGTTATTGATTGGTTGTCTGAGTATCTGTATGGGTGCCTGAGTGTTTGTGTGGGTGGGGTTAGTGCGACTCTGTGCATAGATGTGTGAGTGGGTGATTCACTGGGTGGATGGTTTCAAGAGTGCATCTGTGATAGACTGTATGGGTGGGTAAGTGTGTGTAAGAGTGTGTTACTGAGTGAATGTATGTCCCAGTGGTACATGTGTGAGTAACTACATATGTGAAAGGCAGTATATATGTGTGTTGGAGTATATAAATAGCTATAAGCGAGAGTGTGTGATTGTGAGAGTGACTGTATGGATGAGTGTGTGCTTGTATCAGAGATTGTATAAAAGCGTAAGAATGTGCTAGTATTTGTATGAGTAAGTGAGCTGGTGTGTGTATAACTGTATAGGTGAGTAAATGGGTGTGTGCTTAATTTTTTGCATGACTGACTAGGTGTGTGAGTACCTCTATGGATGAGTGGCGGTGTGTGAGTGTTTATATAGGTGTATGAGTGCATATAATAGTCCTGTACTGAGTGACTATAAGTATGAGTGACTGTACGGGTGAGTGAGTAGATGTGTGTGTGTAGACCTAAGAATCAGTGAGTGTGTATATAGTAATTGGTGTTGGAGTGTCTATGGTTTTGACAATGGCAGTCTGTAATTTACAGTGGGTGTATCAAAAGTTATATTAGGGTGTGAGAAGATGCATCAAATTATCACATGGATGATGTCATCAGTGATGTCATCAGTGATGTCATTTGAGATGTCATCAGTGATGTCATCAGTGATGTCACTGACCATGTCATGAGTGATGTAATATGTGACGTCATCAGCAGTGCATTGCGGGGCGCGAGTTATAGTTACCTGAACTAACTATAACGGGGGAATTTCACGGGTTTTGTACGAGTGCAATGTCCAACTAACTATAACTGTCCCTAAAACCTATGGTTTTTTCAGTGAATTTGTAAGGTTTTTAAATGCTAATTTCTAACTATAACGTGCCTGAAACCTATGGTTTTTTCAGTGAATTTCAAAGGTTTTTAAATGCTAATTCCTAACTATAACATGTCTGAAACCTATGGTTTTTTTCAGTGAATTTGAAAGGTTTTGTAAATGACAATTTTTAAATGTATTAATTGTTATATTTATTTTTTGATACTGATTTACTACATTTTTTTAAACTATTTATTTTTAGATATTTTATTTTTTTAAATACATTGTAATTACATTATACATTAGATTACAAAATATACTTTCTCAGAATGAATTACTTTAGTTTAAATACTTTGCAAATAGGCAAAAAACTTTTAAGTACAGTAGTTACAGTTGTTGCAATGGGCAACACAATTTCAAACACAATGCAACATTGAGCTCAATGTGAATTTCAAGTTAAATGCAATTAGTTACTTTATGGATTACTTTTCTAACCACAGGACTGGATCCTAGATTCAGTCCTGGGACATCTCCTGTAAACAGTTGAGTAAAAGCGTTTTGGTTACAGTAGTGATTTTTAAGGAATATTATTGTATTTTAAAAGTTGACACTTAGAAACTTTTTCACATAGAATCACCAATGTTATCCTATGGGAGGAAATTCACTTAGCAGGTAAGTAGTGTTATCGTTACTTTTTCTTACTTCCTGGATCCTGGATCCAGCATTGGTGCATCTCCTGTAAACAGTTGAAAGAATGCGTTTAAGTCATACAGGCGATTTTTAAGGAATATTTGTAGTTTTTGAAAATCGACACTTTGAAACTTTTCTGCTGAAAACCAGACAATGGATTCCTATGGAAGGAAATACAAGTTACTGGTAAGTACGGTTAGAATTACTTTTCAGGGTCAGTGCTGGGCTAAAAGATGCAGCACTGGGTTCTCTCCTGATAACAGGTGAGTAAATCGGAATTCGTAGTTCGGCTGATTTTAGAGGAATATTATAAAGTTCCAAAACTCCACACACAGAAGAATTTCCAAGTGAAACCAGTCAATGTTAGCCTATGGAAGGAAATTCAAGTTACTGGTAAGTACGGTTAAAATTACTTTTCAGGATCAGTACTGGGCTCAAAGATGCAGCACTGAGGTCTCTCCTGATAACCGGTGAGTAAATCGGAATTTGTAGTTCGGCTGATTTTAGAGGAATATTTGTATGTTTCAAAAATCGACACTTAGAAACTTTTTCAGCAAAAAGCAGGCAATGATATCCTATGGAAGGAAATTCAAGTTACTGGTAAGTACGGTTAAAATTACTTTTCAGGATCAGTACTGGGCTCAAAGATGCAGCACTGAGGTCTCTCCTGATAACAGGTGAGTAAATCGGAATTCGTAGTTCGGCTGATTTTAGAGGACTATTTGCACAATGGTGAAGGAAGGGGTGGGGCCTGAAGTGACATGTCTGCAAACACGCCCTGTGGCGCGTTTTAAGTTGGAGAATTAATTCCTCCTCAATCCCGAGGGTCCCTAGGGGCCAACTGGCCCACCAGATACCTCCAGTATGCGCCAGAGAGCTGCGTTGCAGAGAGGTGTTCAGAGGCCACGCCCCTTTTACAACACTCTGCAGCGCAGCTCCGTGGCGCATACTGGAGGTACCTGGTGGGCTAGTTGGCCCCAGGGACCCTCAGGATTGAAGAGGATTTAATTCCCCATCTTAAAACGCATCACGGGGCCTGTTTGCACACATGTCACCTGAAGCTACGCCCCTCCCTTCACCACTGTGCAAACACGCCCGTGGCGCGTTTTAAGTTGGGGGATTAAGTCCCCTTGAATACTGAGGGTCCCTGGAGTCCAACTAGCCCACCATGTACCTCCAAAAGCGCCACAGAGCTGCGTTGCAGAGAGTTGTAAAAAGGGGCGAGGCCTCTGTACACCTCTCTGCAACGCAGCCCCCTGGCGCATTCCGGAGGTTCCTGGTGGGCTAGTTGGCCCCCAGGGACCCCCAATATTCAAGGGGAATTACTTCCCCTTCTTAAAACGCACCAGGGGGTGCGTTTGCAGACTGTTGCAGGGAGGGGGCGGGGCCTCCAGCACGTTGCCGGTCTTTTTTTTTTTTTTTGCTTTTCTCTGCCCAGGGGTCCTTGTGGGACCCCTGAGCAGACCTAGGGGTCAGGGTGTTTCTACCCTGCCCCCTTTGTGCATTTGCGCACTTGTTTCTTGTGTTTTTTTTTAATCAGCGGGATCCGCGCACCCTAAGCGCATCCCGCCGATTTAAAAAAAAATGCTTTCTGCCCAGGGGTCCTTGTGGGACCCCCTGAGCAGACCTAGGGGTCAGGGTGTTTCTACCCTGCCCCCTTTGTGCATTTTGCGCACTTGTTTCTTGTGCTTTTTTTTTTAATCGGCGGGATCCGCGCACCCTAAGCGCATCCCGCCGTTTAAAAAAAAAATGCTTTTCTGCCCAGGGGTCCTTGTGGGACCCCTGAGCAGACCTAGGGGTCAGGGTGTTTCTACCCTGCCCCCTTTTGCGCTTTGCGCACTTGTTTCTGTCCTCGGTTCTACCGAGGGACAAAATGGCTGCCAACACTTCCTGATTTGGAGTGTTGACAGCCACTTGACAGCCAATTAGCATGCAGCTCGTGATCGGGAGGGTACGCGGACCCTACTCGGCCATAGATATATATGTGACTTTACTTTTGATTTTCTCAGGAACTACTGAACTGATTTACACCATTTAAGCAAAAGGCACGACACTGAACCAAGGGCTACCTCTATGCCAAATTTGGTGTAATTCCGTTCAGCAGTTCGGGCTGTAGCCGCGATGAACGGTTCCTATGGAAAAATGAATGGGGAAAACGCGTTTTGGGGCCCCCTTTTTCTCGGCCCCGCTTGACGAATCACCCGAGACTTTCAGGATAGGAGCGGACCGGAGCGCCCCAACAAGTTGGAAGCTTTCGCGAAGATTCGTCAACCGGCGCCAACGTTATTTCAAATAGAATGTTGCGGATTTCCTATGGAAAATAGGTCCTAACTATAACTATCTACTGGCGACCGCCAGTAGATAATATAAATCGATATCTTGTACATCTATATTTTTACAACAATATTTTATAGTCAATATTTTTGTACCTACCTGTTTAAGTATAGGAGTCGATATTTTTGTAGTCTATATTTTTTCATCGATATTTTTTACATCGATGTTTGTGACATCGAAGTTGTGTCAGTGAACCAATATTTACATATTATCCCCATTGCAGGTATTTTGAGACCATAAAGGTATGTAAAAGTACTTAAAAGATTACTACAGGAGTACTAGCTTATGAACTCTAAAATAGCTTTGTCAATAGTCCCCTCTAGAGTGTCTTAAGCAAGCTTTTTTTTCTTATGGTCATCTCCTGTGAAACATGGTTGAACTTTTCCAACCCCTTTACCACCCTTACCGTAATCTTCCATAGGCGCTGCAGTTTGGCAATGAAGCATTCTGCTAGGCCTAGGTAGATGGCATTGCAATATTCCAGGTGGAAAGGACAAATGTGTCAACCACCTGGCCAAACTTCTGCCACAGCAGAAAAGGGTGAATTTTCCTCAAGGTTTTTAAGCGGACAACCCCTGTAGATTGCACCTTGTGTATCTGGCTTAAAAATGATTGCTTTTGATCAAAGAGCACCCCTAGGTTTTAATTGGAGTTACCTGAAATGGTGCACCCAGTTGGGTAGTCCAAGGCTTGGAGACAAATTTCAGAACCTCCTCCGATGTCCAGCATTCGGTCTTGCCTCCATTTAGGTCCAAGAAATTAGAGGGCTTCCATTGCCGAATGTCTAAGTAAGCCGCTAGCCACAGCATAGGTTGTCAGGGATTAATGAAGATGATTCAGTAATTAATTTTCAAGTTAGAGAATCCCTATATATAATGGCCACTCCTTCTCCTCATTTACATGCTCTATTGCAGGACAAGATCTTGAATCACAATGGAATGTCAGTGCTCATGTCAGTATTAGAGGATTCCACCAACCACGTTTTTCAGAGAAAATCAATATGTAGCCGATCCTTGCCTAATAATGTGAACTCCTTTCATCTATGTTTAGGGAGCGATCTATTATTTAGAAGAGCCACTTTAAGGCAGGACACAGGGCCTACTTGAGATCAGACCTGACCTCAACCACTCCTCAACCACCCCTGCTGGGTATGTAGTTGTCCTGAAAGAGGCTTTGAGATTTTTAAGAGACTCAACTGTCTCCTTGATTGTAAAATGTTCTACGGGGTGTAACAAAATTCAAAAGCATGGTCTAGCAACCATGCACCCTAGGCATGGATGGGCACAGACAAAGATTTGTAAGTAAAACGAGGAAGAGTGAAAAATGGGATCCTGCTGCCAAGCAGCATACACACCTGGAACAGGCCATGTTGTAATCAGGTTAAGTGACCCAAAGGCTTTAAAATATCCCAATTACTTACTGGTAATCTTTATTGCTCTTAGTCCCACTGGTACGTATGAGGTGAATCCGACCTCTCTATGAGACATGAAAAACACAGGAGGCATGCAAAGAATTCATCCCTGCCAATCCCTCTCCATAGGCCAGAATAAGGAGTTGATTTGCACCATGTTCCTGGAATGGCAAGCAAAATACCAAATACCATCAGGTCTGGGAGGGAGGGCAGAGAGTAATAGTTTGCATGAGTACAAATTGAACTAAGAGTAATTAAGACAGCTCTAAGTATTAGGGTCATTACCTCAATACCTCTTTTACTCGGACCTGTTATTACTAATGCGGAATACCAAAGCATTCATAAGGACGTCGACAAAAAACAGTCATATACAAAATAAGAAATCACTTAATGCAAACTCAATTGAACAATCTCAAAACAGAACAGCATTTAGGTTCGTAACACCATATCTCTTGTTATAACTGTCCCACCTATTACGTCTGTAATGGGAAACAAAATTGTCCGTAGAAGACCACGTCACTGCTTTGCAAAACTCTGTGATCAAAACTCCTTGGACCTCAGCCAACGAGGCAGCCTAAGCCCCTTGAACAACCTCCTTGGATCCCTTCCAGGAGAGAAGAATCTGCCAAGGGGCAAGGTAAATTCATTCCTTCATATGATCTCTTGGGATCTTTAAGAATGGAGTCCTCTGCCATTGAGGTACCCCCTACAAGGCAACAAACAATTGAGTCCACATGAACTACACATTCTGACTACACATATTGAGTCCACATGAACTACATTCTTACGGATACAGTTTGGACATTGATATCTTCTCAGGAATCTTCCATTCTCTGTGTATCAAATCCAGCATATGCTTATGAATGGTTAAATCCCACTGAGGAGATTTCTAGAATTGTCATAACACGGTCTCTGAAGAAGTGCTTGGTTCATCTGGAACAGAAAATCCCATGAGCATCTACAGTGGGGGTAGGGTTTTTTATGGGCCTCTTATGTCTGCAACTCAGCTGACAAACACTCATCATTAACGCTGGAATACTGGGTCAATAGAAGAACAAGCAGGAGCAAGGAAAAAGGATAGCTAGGCAAACAGAACAAGAAAAGAAAGAAGGAATATTGGAAGGAAGGGTGAAAAGAAGGAAGTATGGATGATTTAGTGGGTGGATAAATGAGTGGGTAAAAGGATGTGTGAATGATAGCTGGATGAATAGGTGAAAGGATGGCAAAGTAAAGGGATGGATGAGTCAATGAATAGATAGGTGGATGGACAGGTGAAGGGATGGATGGGTGGATGTATGGATGGATAGGTCAATAAACAGGTGAAAGGATGGCTGAGTAAAGGGATTGATGGATAGGTGGATGGGCAGGTGAAAGGATGGCAGGGTAAAGGGATGGATTGATGGATGGATGGATGAGAGTGTATGGATAGGTGGGTGGACAGGCAAAAGGATGGCAGTGAAAAGGGATGGCTGGATAGGTGGTTGGCAGGTGAAAGGATGGCAGAGTGAAGAGATGGATGGATGAGGGGATGAAAAGATGAGTAAATGGATGGCAGAATGGATGGATGATGGATGGATGGCAGGGTGGATGGATGACAGAGTGGATGGATGGCAAAGTGGATGGATAGATGGCAGCGATCACGGATGGATAACAGAGTGGATGAATTGATAGATAAATGGTAGAGTTAATGGATGATGCCAAAGTGAATGGATGGATGGCAGAGTGGATTGACACATGGTAGAGTGGATGAATGCATGGGTGGAAAGCAGAGTGGGTGGATTGATGGATGAATGGCAAAGTGGAAGAATGGATGGATGGATGGCAGATTGGGGGATGGATGGATGGATGGACGGGTGGCTGGCACAGTCGATGAATGGCAGAGTGAATTGATGGAGGATGGATGGCAGAGTGGATTGATGGATGGCAGAGTGGATGAATGATGGAAGGCAGAATGGATGGGTGGATGGTACAGTGGATGGGTGGATGGATGGCAAAGTGGATGGATGAACGGCAGAGTGAATGGGTGGATGGATGGATAGCAGAGTGAATAGAAGGTTGGATGATGGATTGACAAATGGTAGAGTGGATGAATGGATGGATGGATGGATGGCAGGGTGTATAGATGAATGGTAGAGTGGATAGGTGGATGGATGGCAGAGTGAATGGATGGATGAATGGAAGTGGTGTAACGAAACTTGAAGGGCCCCTGCAAAGTACAAAGAGGGCCCCACCCTCAGGATTCACTTAGGAGCTCTCAGACCAGGGTGCAGTGCTGAGGGGGCCCCTGGAGCTTGCCCCCCCCACTTTGCAGGGGCCTTTGATACGCAACTGATGAGTGGATGGCAGAGTGGATGGATGCATGGCAGAATGCAGGGGTGGAAGTATGGCAGAGTGTCTATATGGTTGCATCGCAGAGTGGATGGTTGGGTGGATAGCATTTTGGATGGATGGGTGGATGGCAGATTGGCTGGATGGATAGATGAATGGATGGAATGGGGAAAGACTAAATGATCATTGAAAATATGAATGGATGATAGTATGTAAAGGTAAAATAGTGGATATCAGCAGGTAGATGGAAGGGTGAAAGAATGAATGGATATATGCATGGGTGGAAGACACAAGGAAGCTGTTCGAGGGAGGGTTCATCTCACTTGCTTCGCTTGCTTGGTGGCATCAGTACTTTAGTTCAAATTGGGGGCTATTTTAATTTTCTGGCTACTCCCTTGGTCATGCCTCACCCTATTTCTCACCGGAAAAGGGGATTTTGAGCTGGACTGTACATAATGCCTCTTAAACATGTGTTTTCCTATGATGTTAATTGAAAACAACATTCCTTTCTTCACCAAAATGAAAATATTCACAAACCATGGCTCCGAACTACTCTCACAGCCTTACCTCACTTATCTGTGCTCTAATATTTGTAACATATAGACGCTTTTCCCTCCTGACTAGAAATGTGAGCACAATAAACACTTGCACGTGCTTAGTAGGTACTACTCTTACTGCGCATGTGTGAAGCTCAGCCACTTACCTCTGGGTTCACGCAGTCAGGGCCATAAGGTACAATGACTGTCAAAAACTATCGCTAACATTAGTTAGCAGCAGTTTTCTTACCGCCGTGTACCGCTGAAAACCATCGCCATGTTAGCGAAGTATTTACAAGCTGCCGCTACATGGCGATAGCTTCAGGGATCGGTGGCGAAAACTGCCGCTAAGATTAGCGTGATGGCGATAGGAATTCCGGCGTTAGCCGGCAAAAACCAACGAAATGCCCATTAGCGGCAAAAAAACGCACGTTTGTCAGCCCAACGTGAGGTTTTTTGCCTCTATTGGAAAAAATAGCCTACCAGTCGACCTCCAATAGAAAATAGGCAAAAAAAACAATGATATGCAGAATGGAGCAGCCAGGGCCAAGTGCAGCACACATCAACAACCCCCTCAAGCCACCCAACATCCAGGATGACCAGGATGAGAGCCTGGAAGCCTCGCAGGACCTGCACCTGGAGCCTGGATGCCTCGCTGGACCTGCGTCTGGAGCCTGGATGGCTCGCTGGACCTGCGTCTGGAGCCTGGATGCCTCGCTGGACCTGCGTCTGGAGCCTGGATGCCTCGCTGGACCTGCGTCTGGAGCCTGGATGCCTCGCTGGACCTGCGTCTGGAGCCTGGATGCCTCGCTGGACCTGCGTCTGGAGCCTGGAGTGGGATGCGGAGGAGCTGTGGAGTCGATGAGCCGTGGCGGTAGACATTGAGGCGCGGCGATCGCCCGTACCTGGTGGTGAAATCTAGCAGGTCGCATTGAGACACGTTGCTGACCTGTTTGAGAAGACCGCCTTGAGCCCCTTGGAGCTATGAATGTTAGAGGCGCTCCTGCGCACCAACGTAGGGAGGTCTGCATCGCATACTACGATCCACCACTACACCGGGGTGCACAGAGGGGATTACCAATGGTGGGCGGCGCCTCTCTGCATCACAGGCCGGATGATGTTGCGCTGGCCGGACGCTGTGGAGGGTGAGGCCCCTGAGCTGCGCCAAACTTGTGTGGCGGGAGCACTGCAACTTCATGCCTAAGGGGGCCCTGCTGCATCAACTGCATCGGGAGGTTCACCAGCGGACTTGTCGGCGACTGCTGTACCCAGGCTTGTGAAATCCCACCTGGCTGAGGCTCCTGCTGGCTGAGTCACAGATTTGGAGAAAGTGCCGCGGATTGCGCCATGGTGTCAATGTCCAGATAAGAGAAGGTGGGACGCGTAGCGGAGGAGGCCCGGAGGTCGAGTCGCCCAGGCCTAGCACTTGTAGATGACGCACCCCCAGTTGCGGCTCATCCGCTATAGTGGAAGAGCATCACCCCACTGCTTTCAAGCAGTGCAAGAAGAGGAAAAATCATCACATGATGATAACTTCCTGATGTAATCGTGCTATGTTTCCTTTGCGGGCAGGAGGGTGGGTAGGGCTGCTCCACTCACGGAGCAGGGCAGGGGCAGAGTGGCATGCCCACTCAAGTGCGCAATGACTGTTTGGTTGGCCCACTCAGGCTGCCCAAAGCAGTCATGCGCACTGTCCTGTTCGCAATGCAGGCTACATTACAGCCTGCATGGAGAACATGCCCACCCCTCTAGCCCAGCCCCTGGCTTAACGCCTTGTCCCAGCGCCAATGACCAATCCCAACGCCGCTTTGCAGCGTTGTGATTGGCCTAGGGGAGGGAGCCTGGCTGCCTACTTCCTGTTCCTGGAAGCAGACTCAGGAGATCAGGAGCAGCGAAGACACGGGACCCGGCCTCGGGGTAAGATTTCTCTCATTTAAATATTTACAACACCCGCTCACACACCCCCTGCGTCCATGCCCCATCCAGTGTCCTTTCCGGCATTTTCCACCTCCCAGCTGTCCAGTCCCCCCCGCAGCACTTCTCAATGGCGGCCGCTGTGCGGTCATGCGCAGCGGGCGTAACACTGGTGTGCCAAAGGTATATATGAAGTTACGACGCATGCCATTACATCGCATTCCATTACAATGCATACTAATACTAGGCATATTGCAACAGTAGGGAAGGTGTTGGATAGCGGAGATGTAAATATTGCTATTCCCACTTCAGTGAGTGCAACCTTAAAACTAACCCTTGCACCCCAAAGGAAACCCTGAACCCTAAAATTAATCTTTGAGCCCTCAAAACACACCCTAAAAATCAAATTTGATCCAAATGCACACCCCAATTTTTATAATTGACCCCAAAACCCACCCCAAATTTCAAATTTTACCCCATAATACACCCCAAATTTCATCTCCGACACCCGAAACCCATACCCACCCTAAAACTTTAAAATATCCCATTACTGACCTCACAATGCGTTGTAATGGAATGCGATGTAAAGGCACCTGCGTTGTTGGGGTTGCGGTGTAAAGGCATTACGATGTAATGCCTGCGTTGTAATGGACATCTCCCGTGCCAAAGGCAAGCCATAGGCAAGCCCGACTGCATCCGTCTGGCCCTGGAACGCGCTCAGCACCAAGCACCCTTCCTCTCGGACACTCCACCGCTACGACGCCAGCACCCTCCTCGCCATCAACACTGGATACCACATCGCCTGCCAGGACCAACCTCTGTTTCGGACCAGACATCACCATCGCCATCACTGAAGGCTACTAAATCACCCGCAAGGACCACCCCGACCGTCCAGGAGGAGGCATTGCCATCACCTACAGAAGCACACTCCGACTGACCACGCACTCTAATGACCCAACGGTGACCATGGAACACCTCAACTTCCAGATCCAGACCAATCCCAAGCCCATCCTCTGCGGCACCCTCATCTGCAGGCCCCCTGGGCCATGGACCCCCATTCTCCAATACCATTGTAGACCTCATTGCACCCCAGGCTCTCCCATCCACCGACGACATCCTAATCGGTGAACTCAAGTTCCACCTGGACAACCCCAGTGACCAGAACACCACCCCCTCCTGGGGAAGCTCCCCAACATCAGACTCAAGAAGCTAGTCAATGCAGCAAGCCACACAGCAGGACACACGGTTGAGCATGTCTCCGCCGCCAGCGTGAACTTCAACTACAGCCACACCACCGGACTCTCCTGGACCGACCATCATTGTATACATCACTTCTTCGCCATGCCCACTCTTCAACACCGCCATCATCGCCCCCCCTCGCAGCTGGATCAAGGCCACCGAAGAACGTCTTGTCAACTCCTTCAGCACCACCACTCCGCCAATGCTTACAGACGATTATACCGCAGCGCGCAACCGCCACCGATGGATCTCCAACTGCGCCAACACCCTGACACCCCTCAAGAACGGCACTGCATCAGTACCTTACGCCTGCCTGATGGCAGGTGTAAGGGTGACGCAGTGCCACAGGGATAGGCTGGCCCCATGCATTGCTGGAGTTGTGTCATGCTTGTGACACGACTGCAGCAATGCGTGAATTTGGCGCAGACAGATACGTCAGGATTCCAGACGTACCTGTCATTACTTGCGTCATGGAGCGCTGTCCAGTTAATACAGCACATCCGTGGTGTCGCAAGAAGGGCGTAGTGAAAAGTGTTGCAACGCTGTCTTGTCGCAGCGCTGCAACACTTTTCATGACTGAGGCCCAGGAATGCGCACTATCTTATTGATGATGCGCATTCCTGCCCTGTAGTTTTGTCGCAGGGCAGCGCAGCAACATTGCTTGCAGCGCTGTCCAGCACCAAAACCTGCTGAAAAGAGGCCCCAAGAGTTATCTCCATTTTTAAGACCACCTATTTTCTGCTCTTAAAATACTGCCTCTAACTGCAGTCAGCAGCAGTTTTTTTGGTTCTCCAAACTTCAGGAATCCCCTTGTGAATATCGCTAAGTGGGGTTAGCGTCCGTTTTTGCACGGGAACGCCTCCCTTGCATGTCATTATCGCTAAAAGAAGTGGCAATCTTTAAAATGGACGTTTTTGCCGGAAAACTGCAGCTAAAAGAGGTTAACGACAGCTTGTACATACGGCGATGAAAATCTGTCGGAAAAGTGCCGCTAAGGCGGCGTTAACTACTTGTACATATGCCCCTCAGTGTGTGCATCTTCTCTGACACTGCTGCTTAATGCAAGCATTTTCGGTAAGTTGAAAATTCCTCTGGATTTCATTACCATATGACGCCTCCGAAGCTCAGCAGAAGAAATGCAGTAACGCTCTCACATAATTTTATTTCATGATAACAGGAAACATATCAGTTTTAAGTTGACATTATGCACACCCAAGGTTCTCGCGGTGCATAGCCTTTCTTTATGACTCTGACCCCAAGCCCAGTAGGCAAAGATGATTAAAATATAACTCCAGGCCCAGCGAGGGCAGTAACACATTTCTTCTTACATTATATACCCTCCTACCAGTCTTGTAGAGAGGCAGAAAAAAATCTAGGAGGATAATGCTGGTAATCCATCCCCTACCTATGGCATAATCAGTGCTTAATTTGTAAAAACATAATAAGTGCCAGGGCCCTCTCAGGAGGCCGCTTCCACTTGCACCGCCCATTGCTGCTGTCAGTTCTGTCAATTACAGTAACAACCAAACTACTAACCATCACACTCATACAAGTGTGACAATTCTGACTATTCCTGGCCCTAAAACCTATAAGAATGTCTTTTTGTGGCAGGTATTAGTCATTTTTAATGTATTTTGAATTAATAAACAACTACTGTTGTGGTGGTCTCCCAATTAGACAAACAGCGCCACCATGCAGCAAATTAAGTGCCGGTGCCGAGCACCAGAAACCACAGGCTCAATTTAAGCACTGCCTATGGTAAGGGATGGATGGGGCTGAATTATTTGCATGCTTCCTTTGTTTTTCCTTCTCATAGGGAGGTGGGATCCTCCTTGTATGTAATGACTGCTACGAGGACAAGGGACTTAACGATAATGTACGATACCTATAACCTGACTATTAGCATTCATTTAATAATTAAAATGTTGCCTATCTATCCTCTGTTAATTGTATGTTGTACCAGACTGAAATTTCAACTGAAATAAATTGAACTGGAATAATAAGTTGCATTGCCACAAAATAACCTATACTCTAACTAAAACTACTAGCAGTACAGGTATTCCTAAACTTGGGTCAATTCTCTTAGGTTGATAAGGCTAATGGCAAAGTATGGCAATGGCATGCATGACACCCAATCCAAACCTACAACACCTTGGTGGCTAAGATAATTAAAATGGCAAAATCAAAACTGCAAATCACAGCATTCAAAGTACTGGTGGCTAGAACGCCAGCACTGGCTAAATGTATAACACATAACAAGAGACACTTTGCAACTCAACGCAGAGGCCTGAAGGCCTTACCTAGGGATGCCAGGCCACTTCATCTACAGCAGACACAATAGTTGCAGTCCTACACGTTCATGTGTTTGTTTTAGGAGTTGTAGTTTTCCTTTGCTTCAATAAGATTCGTACAGCTGATAAAAAGGATTTGTAAAAGGGACACCCCGGACTGGGTACATGTGCTTAGAGTACAAACCGTCGCCTGACTGCCTGGTAATTCAACATTGAACACTGGCAATTTTTGTGTTGCATTAAGTTTCATTTTCTTTTTTTTTAAATGCCCTTCAAACCACTGGTGGTAGCCTCAGAGTACTATGGGTCGGATACATTGGCAGGGAAGTCAACCATGGAAGAATAAAAGTGGCAGTACAGCAAATATAACCTGGTTTTCTGAAAACTAGATGGCAAAGCCATTGAGCATAAACAATGGAGACTTGAAGTAGTCAATGATGGGTGGAGCTAGTTTATGGCATCTAAGCAGCAGACTTGAGCCATGGTGGTAGGCCTGGAGGTCAGCTTACTGGAGGCTAACCATAAGCCTTATTAAAAAGGTGTCTATTTAACAAACCTTTGCATTTGAGTAAATAATTTTCCAAAGAAATGATATTCCACAAACAAAGAAGGGATCTTCCTCCACATTTCTTGTGGCCGAGGGACCAGATTGACAGCAAAGGCTGGATTATGGATCTTAGGCTGCTTGATGAGAGGTAGAGGATGACCAGCATGACCAGGTAGTATGGTGATTTGCTATGTAAAGCTTTATGAATGATGCTTAGGGCTATGAAATTTACTTTGTCCTTCACACGGTGCCAGCAGAGTGTCCTCAGAGCGGACGAGATATTGCCAAAGAGGTTCAAGCAGACCAGTAGAAGTGTGGCATGATTTTGGACTCTGTAGAGTCTAAAAATTCTTGAATTGGGGAGGCCACTGGCTGTGTACAAAGTTTGCAAAGGTCATTGTGAGGGATCATGAAAGCAAGGTTAAAGCCAAAGTTCTGAGTGATGTAAAGAACAGGATGGATGCTTCTTAGTAGACATAAGTGGCAGAAAGTCAATATTTCTAGTCCATTGTCAGACATGGGAGAGGCAGAGTCATACATTAGATAGGTTGCAGGAATTATAGTCAAGCTTTAGTTTGAATTGTAAGTTATCTGTGCAAATAGGGTAACCTATTTCAAAGGAACTGATGATCTTGCTCTTGATCAGATAATCAGATGACTTCAAGTCATTGGGACACCTTGTTTCTTGACCTGGGCTTGCATATTGCAAATAGTTGCATTCTGGGTGTTTCAGTCTTGTTCCAAATGATTTTTCGCATATTGAACTAGCACATCCGAAAATAGTGATTGGTAAAACTTAAAGGAAAGCTGCAGATTAGAATTGTTCTGCCAAGTTGCCATGGAGTGATGTGTACCGCAGGTCAGTACAAATGTCCTCAGGCTCTCCTCTACCCTCAGAACTTTAGTATCTTCTATTAGCCTGTCAGACATGTCCTCAGAAAGAGATGTTAGGACAAGCTGAATGTTTTTAGCAACTGGCAGTCCTACCACTACTTGACAGTACAGAGACCGCCTCGAGTTAAGTGAATGTTATGCATATCCTTGTAACTATCGATTAACTCCTTGCTATGCAGGTGACCTACAGTAGGCCTGGGTGGAATTGGCGGAGTTTATTTCTGCAGGATTACATTAAAATTCTGCGGAATTCCATGGAATTCTGCAGAGGGGCAAAGGGGCAGAGAGTGGGTACCCATAATATATACATTACTTTCAAATGTGTTTGGTGCGGTCAGGGCAGCTCTACAGCATGTATCCAGATATATATCAAGTCTACAAAGCTCTTGCCTTGTCATAGTAAAGCGACAAAACACAAGCAAAATAAGACACATATTAATTTACTCGGGAGTAGGTAGTCTCCTAAGGTGTTCTCAGGTCTATGTGGCCCAGGAGAGGGGACAACGTGTCCCAGCACTGCCGAGCGCCTCTGCCACCCAGGCCTGGAATGACAACAACACACACACACTGCGCACACAGGTCTTTGCAGTTGCACCAGAAAATACCTGGCAGAGCACTCTGGAAACTAGGTGCACACCGAAAGGGGAGCCAGCAGAGTCCCATCATCCATGCATCAAAAACAGTAGACACCAAACCGGCCCACGGAGACAAAGCATGAACCGCACTGCGGAGCAGCACAGAAACACGCGCCACAAATTCAGCAACATGTCACCAGGTACAGTCATGGGCAGCACATGTTCTAAAAGGCTCCATCGTAGCTCAGAGCTGCATCTAACATCTTGTGCCCCGCTCCCCGCCACCTCCACCCCGTTTTGGATCGAGCTCTGTAACATAAGTGCATCTGGCTTCGTAAACATGCATGGTAATCACCCCAAGCTGGCATGGCTGTGGATTGTTGCTAAAGTTAACACTGCCTCCAATTATGTGAAAGAGGCAGGCACACAAGATGCCCAAGGCTGGCATTGTGCACCCAGCTGATGGCAACACAACCGAGATGAATGCCAGGAGCCCTGAATACTAATGGGTAAGGCTGCCACTATGGACAATGCACAACTGTGTTAAGGGAGCCAGCACCCTCGAGCTGAATTAACAAAGGGATGGTGCCAAGCCCTAGGGTGAAGGCTAGTGTACCTGGGATGGAAGTCAGGTACCCTGGATACCCATGAGCCTGGCAGGCGATGAGCACCAAGTTGACATACCTTGGAGAAGCGGAGGCAACTGCTGGTGTCACCACCATGCGGGGTTCCCAGGGGTGCAAGTTTGGACACTGATGGCCCAAGCTCCCAGGTGGGAAACACCGTGTGCCCAGCAGATTCACCTGCAGCCACAGCTGTGCCAGCTGCTGCATGGGCACAGAAACCTGCCTCCTCTCTGAGCTGAGAGAACATCACAGCAGATGGGGAGGAGGCGAAGGTGGTAGAGGAGGAGGTAAAGCAGATCAACATGCAGATTAGAGAGACATTGTTACTAGACAGAAAATCAGATCCCGGGCTCTGCCTAATGAGTGTGAGGGAGCAGGAGGTGAAAGGGTTCATTACTGCAGAGGCAGGCTCCTTCCACCAGAGGAGAAATCCCTGGGAGCACCATTTCCTCTTCAAGAAACGATTCCACCCTGAGGAGAAGGCGAGATACCACACACCGTCCCCAGGAAATGCTGCCGATTTTTAATTCCGCCAGAGGAGCGGCAGAATTTATTAGTAATTTATGAGTAATGCGGAATTACTTAATTCCTCCAATTCCACAGGTAGAATAAAAAATTCCACCCACCCCTAACCTACATCTAGTGATAAAGAGAAGCCATTGCTGCAAGCTAGCTGTTTCTCCAGATTCAGTTGGAAATATGGAGGGTTGTCTCTTATTCCTTTATTGAAGGCCTATGAAGGCAAAATACCCCCCTGGTTTGTATGGCGCCATGGTCTTTTCCCTTGATCCCTCCTGTGAGTGGGACCAGTTAGAGGAGGCGGTCCTTAGTAGGCTGCTGTCGCTACCACCAGGCACCATGGTCCATCGCATAAGGAGGGAGCTGAATCTTACCTCCTGGAATTTGTTGGCATTTTCCAAGGCTTTAAGAGAATGGTCAAGTGATAAAGGTCTCTAACCTCTGCTGGGATGAGATCCCAGTTAGTGAAAGAAGGTGGGCAAGGAAAGTAAGGAATAGATTAAGAGGTATCAAGAACCTCCATTCTGAGTGTGGGGCAATTATGTCCTGTTCCCCTTTTCCAGGAAAACAAGTATTGAAAGAGTCTGCAGCAAAGGTGGCCGGTACTCTTGACCTAGCCAGAAACCTTCAATTCGTTGTTCAATACTCCCTCTAGGTCTGGATATAGTTTTCCCCTACCTGCTGCAGGCACCTGATCCCGGGCCTGCAAAATGAAATTCCATGGGTAAGAGTGGGATACAATCTAATTTATTCATCCCGCTCCTGTTGGGCTAGGGTCTAGGATAAAAATGGTCTTTGTCCCTGCACCCTGAATGTCAAATTCTCTTTGTTTTTTTTTGTTTTTTTTTTGTTTTTATAG
>CAWUFW010023751.1:0-70236 GCA_963921515.1 Calotriton arnoldi | reverse complement strand
AACCCTGAAACACCACCCCCAGCAAGACCCCCTACACTGCCCGAACACCACTGCACTGCCCTAAACCCTGAAACACCACCCCCAGCACGACCCCCTACACTGCCCAAACACCACTGCCCTGCCCTAAACCCTGAAACACCAGCCCCATGCACGACCCCCTACACTGCCCGAACACCACTGCACTGCCCTAAACCCTGAAACACCACCCCCAGCACGACCCCCTACACTGCCCGAACACCACTGCACTGCCCTAAACCCTGAAACACCACCCCCAGCACGACCCCCTACACTGCCCGAACACCACTGCACTGCCCTAAACCCTGAAACACCAGCCCCAGCACGACCCCCTACACTGCCCGAACACCACTGCACTGCCCTAAACCCTGAAACACCAGCCCCAGCACGACCCCCTACACTGCCCGAACACCACTGCGCTGCCCTAAACCCTGAAACACCAGCCTCCAGCACGACCCCCTACACTGCCCGAACACCACTGCACTGCCCTAAACCCTGAAACACCAGCCCCAGCACGACCCCCTACACTGCCCGAACACCACTGCACTACCCTAAACCCTGAAACACCACCCCCAGCACGACCCCCTACACTGCCCGAACACCACTGCACTGCCCTAAACCCTGAAACACCAGCCCCAGCACGACCCCCTACACTGCCCGAACACCACTGCACTGCCCTAAACCCTGAAACACCAGCCCCAGCACGACCCACTACACTGCCCGAACACCACTGCACTGCCCTAAACCCTGAAACACCAGCCCCAGCACGACCCCCTACACTGCCCGAACACCACTGCACTGCCCTAAACCCTGAAACACCACCCCCAGCACGACCACCTACACTGCCCGAACACCACTGCACTGCCCTAAACCCTGAAACACCACCCCCAGCAAGACCCCCTACACTGCCCGAACACCACTGCACTGCCCTAAACCCTGAAACACCACCCCCAGCACGACCCCCTACACTGCCCGAACACCACTGCACTGCCCTAAACCCTGAAACACCACCCCCAGCATGACCCCCTACACTGCCCGAACACCACTGCACTGCCCTAAACCCTGAAACACCACCCCCAGCACGACCCCCTACACTGCCCGAACACCACTGCACTGCCCTAAACCCTGAAACACCAGCCCCAGCACGACCCCCTACACTGCCCGAACACCACTGCACTGCCCTAAACCCTGAAACACCACCCCCAGCATGACCCCCTACACTGCCCGAACACCACTGCACTGCCCTAAACCCTGAAACACCAGCCCCAGCACGACCCCTTACACTGCCCGAACACCACTGCACTGCCCTAAACCCTGAAACACCAGCCCCAGCACGACCCCCTACACTGCCCGAACACCACTGCACTGCCCTAAACCCTGAAACACCACCCCCAGCACGACCCCCTACACTGCCCGAACACCACTGCACTGCCCTAAACCCTGAAACACCAGCCCCAGCACGACCCCCTACACTGCCCGAACACCACTGCACTGCCCTAAACCCTGAAACACCACCCCCAGCAAGACCCCCTACACTGCCCGAACACCACTGCACTGCCCTAAACCCTGAAACACCACCCCCAGCAAGACCCCCTACACTGCCCGAACACCACTGCACTGCCCTAAACCCTGAAACACCACCCCCAGCAAGACCCCCTACACTGCCCGAACACCACTGCACTGCCCTAAACCCTGAAACACCAGCCCCAGCACGACCCCCTACACTGCCCGAACACCACTGCACTGCCCTAAACCCTGAAACACCACCCCTGCACGACCCCCTACACTGCCCGAACACCACTGCACTGCCCTAAACCTTGAAACACCACCCCCAGCACGACCCCCTACACTGCCCGAACACCACTGCACTGCCCTAAACCCTGAAACACCACCCCCAGCACGACCCCCTACACTGCCCGAACACCACTGCACTGCCCTAAACCCTGAAACACCACCCCCAGCACGACCCCCTACACTGCCCGAACACCACTGCACTGCCCTAAACCCTGAAACACCACCCCCAGCACGACCCCTACACTGCCCGAACACCACTGCCTGCCCTAAACCCTGAAACACCAGCCCACAGCACGACCCCCTACACTGGCCTGAACACCACTGCACTGCCTAAACCCTGAAACACCACCCCAGCACGACCCCTACACTGCCCGAACACCACTGCACTGCCCTAAACCCTGAAAAACCACCCCCTGCACGACCCCCTACACTTCCCGAATACTACTGCACTACCCTAAACCCTGAAACACCATCCCCAGCACGACCCCCTACACTGCACGAACACCACTGCACTGCCCTAAACCCTGAAACACCAGCCCCAGCACGACCCCCTACACTGCCCGAACACCACTGCACTGCCCTAAACCCTGAAACACCAGCCCCAGCACGACCCCCTACACTGCCCGAACACCACTGCACTGCCCTAAACCCTGAAACACCACCCCCAGCACGACCCCCTACACTGCCCGAACACCACTGCACTGCCCTAAACCCTGAAACACCAGCCCCAGCACAACCCACGTACACTGCCCGAACAACACTGCACTGCCCTAAACCCTGAAACACCAGCCCCAGCACGACCCCCTACACTGCACGAACACCACTGCACTGCCCTAAACCCTGAAACACTACCCCCAGCAAGACCCCCTACACTGCCCGAACACCACTGCACTGCCCTAAACCCTGAAACATCACCCCCAGCAAGACCCCCTACACTGCCCGAACACCACTGCCCTAAACCCTGAAACACCAGCCCCAGCAAGACCCCTACACTGCCTGAACACCACTGCACTGCCCTAAACCCTGAAACACCACCCCCAGCACGACTCCCTACACTGCCCGAACACCACTGCTTTGCCCAAAACCCTGAAACACCAGCCCCAGCACGACCCCCTACACTGCCCGAACACCACTGCACTGCCCTAAACCCTGAAACACCAGCCCCAGCATGACCCCCTACACTGCCCGAACACCACTGCTCTGCCCAAAACCCTGAAACACCAGCCCCAGCACGACCCCTACACTGCCCGAACACCACTGCACTGCCCTAAACCTTGAAACACCAGCCCCAGCACGACCCCCTACACTGCCCGAACACCACTGCACTACCCTAAACCCTGAAACACCACCCCCAGCACGACCCCCTACACTGCCCGAGCACCACTGCACTAATCTAAACCCTGAAACACCACCCCCAGCACGACCCCCTACACTGCCCGAGCACCACTGCACTGCCCTAAACCCTGAAACACCAGCCCCAGCACGACCCCCTACGCTGCCCGAACACCACTGCACTGCCCTAAACCCTGAAACACCAGCCCCAGCACGACCCCCTACGCTGCCCGAACACCACTGCACTGCCCTAAACCGTGAAACACCAGCCTCAGCACGACCCCATACACTGCCTGAACACCACTGCACTGCCTAAACCCTGAAACACCACCCCCAGCACGACCCCTACACTGCCCGAACACCACTGCACTGCCCTAAACCCTGAAAAACCACCCCCTGCACGACCCCCTACACTTCCCGAATACTACTGCACTACCCTAAACCCTGAAACACCATCCCCAGCACGACCCCCTACACTGCACGAACACCACTGCACTGCCCCAAACCCTGAAACACTACCCCCAGCAAGACCCCCTACACTGCCCAAACACCACTGCACTGCCCTAAACCCTGAAACATCACCCCCAGCAAGACCCCCTACAATGCCCGAACACCACTGCCCTAAACCCTGAAACACTACTGCCAGCAAGACCCCCTACACTGCCCGAACACCACTGCACTGCCCTAAACCCTGAAACACCAGCCCCAGCACCAGCCCCAGCACCAGCCCCAGCACGACCCCCTACACTGCCCGAACACCACTGCACTGCCCTAAACCATGAAACACCACCCCCTGCACGACCCCCTACACTGCCCGAACACCACTGCACTGCCCTAAACCCTGAAACACCACCCCCAGCATGACCCCCTACACTGCCCGAACACCACTGCACTGCCCTAAACCCTGAAACACCATCCCCTGCACGACCCCCTACACTGCCCGAACACTACTGCACTGCCTAAACCCTGAAACACCACCCCCAGCACGACCCCCTACACTGCACGAACACCACTGCACTGCCCTAAACCCTGAAACATCACCCCCAGCAAGACCCCCTACACTGCCCGAACACCACTGCCCTAAACCCTGAAACACAACCCCCAGTAATACCCCCTACACTGCCTGAACACCACTGCACTGCCCTAAACCCTGAAACACCACCCCCAGCACGACCCCCTACACTGCCCAAACACCACTGCTCTGCCCAAAACCCTGAAACACCAGCCCCAGCACGACCCCCTACACTGCCCGAACACCACTGCACTGCCCTAAACCATGAAACACGACCCCCTACACTGCCCGAACACCACTGCACTGCCCTAAACCCTGAAACACCAGCCCCAGCACAACCCCATACACTGCCCGAACACCACTGCACTGCCCTAAACCCTGAAACACCAGCCCCAGCACGACCGCCTACACTGCCCGAAAACCACTGCACTGCCCTAAACCTTGAAACACCAGCCCCAGCACGACCCCCTACACTGCCCGAACACCACTGCTCTGCCTAAAACCCTGAAACACCAGCCCCAGCACGACCCCCTACACTGCCCTAACACCACTGCACTGCCCTTAACCTTGAAACACCAGCCCCAGCACGACCCCCTACACTGCCCGAACACCACTGCACTACCCTAAACCCTGAAACACCACCCCCAGCACGACCCCCTACACTGCCCGAACACCACTGCACTGCCCTAAACCCTGAAACACCACCCCCTGCATGACCCCTACACTGCCCGAACACTACTGCACTGCCCTAAACCCTGAAACACCATCCACAGCACGACCCACTACACTGCACGAACACCACTGCACTGCCCTAAACCCTGAAACACTACCCCCAGCAAGACCCCCTACACTTCCCGAACACCACTGCACTGCCCTAAACCCTGAAACATCACCCCCAGCAAGACCCCCTACACTGCCCGAACACCACTGCCCTAAACCCTGAAACACCACCCCCAGCAAGACCCCCTACACTGCACGAACACCACTGCACTGCCCTAAACCCTGAAACACTACCCCCAGCAAGACCCCCCACACTGCCCGAACACCACTGCACTGCCCTAAACCCTGAAACATCACCCGCAGCAAGACCGCCTACACTGCCCGAACACCACTGCCCTAAACCCTGAAACACCACTGCCAGCAATACCCCCTACACTGCCCGAACACCACTGCACTGCCCTAAACCCTGAAACACCAGCCCCAGCACGACCCCCTACACTGCCCGAACACCACTGCACTGCCCTAAACCCTGAAACACCACCCCCTGCACGACCCCCTACACTGCCCGAACACCACTGCCCTAAACCCTGAAACACCACCCCCAGCAAGACCCCCTACACTGCCTGAACACCACTGCACTGCCCTAAACCCTGAAACACCACCCCCAGCATGACCCCCTACACTGCCCAAACACCACTGCTCTGCCCAAAACCCTGAAACACCAGCCCCAGCACGACCCCCTACACTGCCCGAACACCACTGCACTGCCCTAAACCCTGAAACACCAGCCCCAGCACGACCCCCTACACTGCCTGAACACCACTGCACTGCCCTAAACCCTGAAACACCACCCCCTGCACGACCCCCTACACTGCCCGAACACCACTGCTCTGCCCAAAACCCTGAAACACCAGCCCCAGCACGACCCCCTACACTGCCCGAACACCACTGCACTGCCCTGAACCTTGAAACACCAGCCCCAGCACGACCCCCTACACTGCCCGAACACCACTACTCTGCCTAAAACCCTGAAACACCAGCCCCAGCACGACCCCCTACACTGCCCTAACACCACTGCACTGCCCTTAACCTTGAAACACCAGCCCCAGCATGACCCCCTACACTGCCCGAACACCACTGCACTACCCTAAACCCTGAAACACCACCCCCAGCACGACCCCCTACACTGCCCGAACACCACTGCACTACCCTAAACCCTGAAACACCACCCCCTGCATGACCCCCTACACTGCCCGAACACTACTGCACTGCCCTAAACCCTGAAACACCATCCACAGCACGACCCACTACATTGCACGAACACCACTGCACTGCCCTAAACCCTGAAACACTACCCCCAGCAAGACCCCCTACACTGCACGAACACCACTGCACTGCCCTAAACCCTGAAACACTACACCCAGCAAGACACCCCACACTGCCCGAACACCACTGCACTGCCCTAAACCCTGAAACACTACCCCCAGCAAGACCCCCTACACTGCCCGAACACCACTGCACTGCCCTAAACCCTGAAACAGCACCCCCAGCAAGAGCCCCTACACTGCCCGAACACCACTGCACTGCCTAAACCCTGAAACACCACCCCCAGCAAGACCCCCTACACTGCCTGAACACCACTGCACTGCCCTAAACCCTGAAACACCACCCCCAGCACGACCCCCTACACTGCCCGAACACCACTGCACTGCCCGAAACCCTGAAACACCAGCCCCAGCACGACCCCCTACACTGCCCGAACACCACTGCACTGCCCTAAACCCTGAAACACCAGCCCCAGCACGACCCCCTACACTGCCCGAACACCACTGCACTGCCCTAAACCCTGAAACACCAGCCCCAGCACGACCCCCTACACTGCCCGAACACCACTGCACTGCCCTAAACCCTGAAACACCAGCCCCAGCACGACCCCCTACACTGCCCGAACACCACTGCACTACCCTAAACCCTGAAACACCAGCCCCAGCACGACCCCCTACACTGCCCGAACACCACTGCACTACTCTAAACCCTGAAACACCACCCCCAGCACGACCCCCTACACTGCCCGAACACCACTGCACTGCCCTAAACCCTGAAACACCACCCCCAGCAAGACCCCCTACACTGCCCGAACACCACTGCACTGCCCTAAATGCTGAAACACCACACCCAGCAAGACCCCCTACACTGCACGAACACCACTGCACTGCCCTAAACCCTGAAACACTACCCCCAGCAAGACCCCCTACACTGCCCGAACACCACTGCACTGCCCTAAACCCTGAAACACCAGCCCGCAGCAAGACCGCCTACACTGCCCGAACACCACTGCACTACCCTAAACCCTGAAACACCACTCCCAGCAAGACCCCCTACACTGCCCGAACACCACTGCACTGCCCTAAACCCTGAAACACCAGCCCCAGCACGACCCCCTACACTGCCCGAACACCACTGCACTGCCCTAAACCCTGAAACACCAGCCCCAGCACGACCCCCTACACTGCCCGAACACCACTGCACTGCCCTAAACCCTGAAACACCAGCCCCAGCACGACCCCCTACACTGCCCAAACACCATTGCAATGCCCTAAACCCTGAAACACCAGCCCCAGCAGGACCCCCTACACTGCCCAAACACCACTGCACTGCCCAAAACGCTGAAACACCAGCCCCAGCACGACCCCCTACACTGCCCGAACACCACTGCACTGCCCTAAACCCTGAAACACCAGCCCCAGCACGACCCCCTACACTGCCCGAACACCACTGCACTGCCCTAAACCCTGAAACACCATCCCCAGCACGACCCCCTACACTGCCCTAACACCACTGCACTGCCCCAAACCCTGAAACACCAGCCCCAGCACGACCCCCTACACTGCCCGAACACCACTGCACTGCCCTAAACCCTGAAACACCAGCCCCAGCACGACCCCCTACACTGCCCGAACACCACTGCACTGCCTAAACCCTGAAACACCACTCCCAGCACGACCCCCTACACTGCCCGAACACCACTGCACTGCCCTAAACCCTGAAACACCAGCCCCAGCACCAGCCCCAGCACCAGCCCAGCACGACCCCTACACTGCCCGAACACCACTGCACTGCCCTAAACCCTGAAACACCACCCCCAGCACGACCCCCACACTGCCCGAACACCACTGCACTGCCCTAAACCCTGAAACACCACCCCCAGCATGACCCCCTACACTGCCCGAACACCACTGCACTGCCCTAAACCCTGAAACACCATCCCCAGCACGACCCCCTACACTGCCCGAACACCACTGCACTGCCTAAACCCTGAAACACCACCCCCAGCAAGACCCCCTACACTGCACGAACACCACTGCACTGCCCTAAACCCTGAAACACCACCCCCAGCAAGACCCCCTACACTGCCCGAACACCACTGCTTGCCCTAAACCCTGAAACACCACCCCCAGCAAGACCCCCTACACTGCCCGAACACCACTGCACTGCCCTAAACCCTGAAACACCACCCCCAGCATGACCCCTACACTGCCCAAACACCACTGCTCTGCCCAAAACCCTGAAACACCAGCCCCAGCACGACCCCCTACACTGCCCGAACACCACTGCACTGCCCTAAACCATGAAACACCAGCCCCAGCACGACCCCCTACACTGCCCGAACACCACTGCACTGCCCTAAACCCTGAAACACCACCCCCAGCACGACCCCCTACACTGCCCGAACACCACTGCACTGCCCTAAACCCTGAAACACCAGCCCCAGCACGACCCCCTACACTGCCCGAACACCACTGCACTGCCCTAAACCTTGAAACACCAGCCCCAGCACGACCCCCTACACTGCCCGAACACCACTGCTCTGCCTAAAACCCTGAAACACCAGCCCCAGCACGACCCCCTACACTGCCCTAACACCACTGCACTGCCCTTAACCTTGAAACACCAGCCCCAGCACGACCCCCTACACTGCCCGAACACCACTGCACTACCCTAAACCCTGAAACACCACCCCCAGCACGACCCCCTACACTGCCCGAACACCACTGCACTGCCCTAAACCCTGAAACACCACCCCCTGCATGACCCCTACACTGCCCGAACACTACTGCACTGCCCTAAACCCTGAAACACCATCCACAGCACGACCCACTACACTGCACGAACACCACTGCACTGCCCTAAACCCTGAAACACTACCCCCAGCAAGACCCCCTACACTGCCCAAACACCACTGCACTGCCCTAAACCCTGAAACATCACCCCCAGCAAGACCCCCTACACTGCCCGAACACCACTGCCCTAAACCCTGAAACACCACCCCCAGCAAGACCCCCTACACTGCCCGAACACCACTGCACTGCCCTAAACCCTGAAACACTACCCCCAGCAAGACCCCCACACTGCCCGAACACCACTGCACTGCCCTAAACCCTGAAACACCACCCCGCAGCAAGACCCCCTACACTGCCCGAACACCACTGCACTGCCCTAAACCCTGAAACACCACCCCCAGCATGACCCCCTACACTGCCCGAACACCACTGCACTGCCCTAAACCCTGAAACACCAGCCCCAGCACGACCCCCTACACTGCCCGAACACCACTGCACTGCCCTAAACCCTGAAACACCACCCCCAGCACGACCCCCTACACTGCCCGAACACCACTGCTCTGCCCTAAACCCTGAAACACCACCCCCAGCAAGACCCCCTACACTGCCTGAACACCACTGCACTGCCCTAAACCCTGAAACACCAGCCCCAGCATGACCCCCTACACTGCCCGAACACCACTGCACTGCCCTAAACCCTGAAACACCAGCCCCAGCACGACCCCCTACACTGCCCGAACACCACTGCACTGCCCTAAACCCTGAAACACCAGCCCCAGCACGACCCCCTACACTGCCCGAACACCACTGCACTGCCCTAAACCCTGAAACACCACCCCCAGCACGACCCCCTACACTGCCCGAACACCACTGCTCTGCCCTAAACCCTGAAACACCAGCCCCAGCACGACCCCCTACACTGCCCGAACACCACTGCACTGCCCTAAACCTTGAAACACCAGCCCCAGCACGACCCCCTACACTGCCCGAACACCACTGCTCTGCCTAAAACCCTGAAACACCAGCCCCAGCACGACCCCCTACACTGCCCTAACACCACTGCACTGCCCTTAACCTTGAAACACCAGCCCCAGCACGACCCCCTACACTGCCCGAACACCACTGCACTACCCTAAACCCTGAAACACCACCCCCAGCACGACCCCCTACACTGCCCGAACACCACTGCACTGCCCTAAACCCTGAAACACCACCCCCTGCATGACCCCTACACTGCCCGAACACTACTGCACTGCCCTAAACCCTGAAACACCATCCACAGCACGACCCACTACACTGCACGAACACCACTGCACTGCCCTAAGCCCTGAAACACTACCCCCAGCAAGACCCCCTACACTGCCCGAACACCACTGCACTGCCCTAAACCCTGAAACACCACCCCCAGCAAGACCCCCTACACTGCCCGAACACCACTGCACTGCCCTAAACCCTGAAACACTACCCCCAGCAAGACCCCCTACACTGCACGAACACCACTGCACTGCCCTAAACCCTGAAACACTACACCCAGCAAGACACCCCACACTGCCCGAACACCACTGCACTGCCCTAAACCCTGAAACACTACCCCCAGCAAGACCCCCTACACTGCCCGAACACCACTGCACTGCCCTAAACCCTGAAACAGCACCCCCAGCAAGAGCCCCTACACTGCCCGAACACCACTGCCCTAAACCCTGAAACACCACCCCCAGCAAGACCCCCTACACTGCCTGAACACCACTGCACTGCCCTAAACCCTGAAACACCACCCCCAGCACGACCCCCTACACTGCCCAAACACCACTGCTTTGCCCGAAACCCTGAAACACCAGCCCCAGCACGACCCCCTACACTGCCCGAACACCACTGCACTGCCCTAAACCCTGAAACACCAGCCCCAGCATGACCCCCTACACTGCCCGAACACCACTGCTCTGCCCAAAACCCTGAAACACCAGCCCCAGCACGACCCCTACACTGCCCGAACACCACTGCACTGCCCTAAACCTTGAAACACCAGCCCCAGCACGACCCCCTACACTGCCCGAACACCACTGCACTACCCTAAACCCTGAAACACCACCCCCAGCACGACCCCCTACACTGCCCGACCACCACTGCACTAATCTAAACCCTGAAACACCACCCCCAGCACGACCCCCTACACTGCCCGAGCACCACTGCACTGCCCTAAACCCTGAAACACCAGCCCCAGCACGACCCACTACACTGCCCGAACACCACTGCACTGCCCTAAACCCTGAAACACCAGCCCCAGCACGACCCCCTACACTGCCCGAACACCACTACACTGCCCTAAACCCTGAAACACCAGCCCCAGCAAGACCCCACACACTGCCCGAACACCACTGCACTGCCCTAAACCCTGAAACACCACCCCCGCACGACCCCTACACTGCCCGAACACCACTGCACTGCCCTAAACCCTGAAACACCACCCCCAGCACGACCCCCTACACTGCCCGAATACTACTGCACTGCCCTAAACCCTGAAACACCATCCCCAGCACGACCCCCTACACTGCCCGAACACCACTGCACTGCCCTAAACCCTGAAACACCACCCCCAGCACGACCCCCTACACTGCCCAAACACCACTGCACTGCCCTAAACCCTGAAACACCACCCCCAGCAAGACCCCCTACACTGCCCGAACACCACTGCACTGCCCTAAACCCTGAAACACTACCGCCAGCAAGACCCCCTACACTGCCCGAACACCACTGCACTGCCCTAAACCCTGAAACACCAGCCCCAGCACCAGCCCCAGCACGACGCCCTACACTGCCCGAACACCACTGCACTGCCCTAAACCCTGAAACACCACCCCAGCACGACCCCCTACACTGCCCGAACACCACTGCACTGCCCTAAACCCTGAAACACCACCCCCAGCACGACCCCCTACACTGCCCGAACACCACTGCACTGCCCTAAACCCTGAAACACCATCCCCTGCACGACCCCCTACACTGCCCGAACACCACTGCACTGCCTAAACCCTGAAACACCACCCCCAGCAAGACCCCCTACACTGCACGAACACCACTGCACTGCCCTAAACCCTGAAACACTACCCCCAGCAAGACCCCCTACACTGCCCGAACACCACTGCACTGCCCTAAACCCTGAAACATCACCCGCAGCAAGACCCCTACACTGCCCGAACACCACTTGCCTAAACCCTGAAACACAACCCCCAGCAATACCCCCTACACTGCCTGAACACCACTGCACTGCCCTAAACCCTGAAACACCAGCCCCAGCACGACCCCCTACACTGCCCGAACACCACTGCACTGCCCTAAACCCTGAAACACCACCCCCAGCACGACCCCCTACACTGCCCGAGCACCACTGCACTGCCCTAAACCCTGAAACACCAGCCCCAGCACGACCCCCTACACTGCCCGAACACCACTGCACTGCCCTAAACCCTGAAACACCAGCCCCAGCACGACCGCCTACACTGCCCGAACACCACTGCACTGCCCTAAACCTTGAAACACCAGCCCCAGCACGACCCCCTACACTGCCCGAACACCACTGCACTGCCCTAAACCCTGAAACACCAGCCCCAGCACGACCCCCTACACTGCCCTGAACACCACTGCACTGCCCTAAACCCTGAAACACCACCCCCAGCACGACCCCCTACACTGCCCGAACACCACTGCACTGCCCTAAACCCTGAAACACCACCCCCAGCACGACCCCCTACACTGCACGAACACCACTGCACTGCCCTAAACCCTGAAACACCACCCCCAGCAAGACCCCCTACACTGCCCGAACACCACTGCTCTGCCTACAACCCTGAAACACAACCCCCAGCAATGACCCCCTACACTGCCTGAACACCACTGCACTGCCCTAAACCCTGAAACACCAGCCCCAGCACGACCCCCTACACTGCCCGAACACCACTGCACTGCCCTAAACCCTGAAACACCACCCCCAGCACGACCCCCTACACTGCCCGAACACCACTGCACTGCCCTAAACCCTGAAACACCAGCCCCAGCACGACCCCATACACTGCCCGAACACCACTGCACTGCCCTAAACCCTGAAACACCAGCCCCAGCACGACCGCCTACACTGCCCGAACACCACTGCACTGCCCTAAACCCTGAAACACCACCCCCAGCACGACCCCCTACACTGCCCGAACACCACTGCACTGCCTAAACCCTGAAACACCAGCCCCAGCACGACCCCCTACACTGCCCGAACACCACTGCACTGCCCTAAACCCTGAAACACCACCCCCAGCAAGACCCCCTACACTGCCCGAACACCACTGCACTACCCTAAACCCTGAAACACCACCCCCAGCACGACCCCCTACACTGCCCGAACACCACTGCACTGCCCTAAACCCTGAAACACCACCCCCAGCAAGACCCCTACACTGCCCGAACACCACTGCACTGCCCTAAACCCTGAAACACCATCCCCAGCACGACCCACTACACTGCCCGAACACCACTGCACTGCCCTAAACCCTGAAACACTACCCCCAGCATGACCCCCTACACTGCCCGAACACCACTGCACTGCCCTAAACCCTGAAACACCAGCCCCAGCACGACCCCCTACACTGCCCGAACACCACTGCACTGCCCTAAACCCTGAAACACCAGCCCCAGCAAGACCCCCTACACTGCCCGAACACCACTGCACTGCCCTAAACCCTGAAACACCACCCCCAGCACGACCCCCTACACTGCCCGAACACCACTGCACTGCCCTAAACCCTGAAACACCACCCCCAGCAAGACCCCCTACACTGCCCGAACACCACTGCACTGCCCTAAACCCTGAAACACCACTCCCAGCACGACCCCCTACACTGCCCGAACACCACTGCACTGCCCTAAACCCTGAAACACCAGCCCCAGCACGACCCCCTACACTGCCCGAACACCACTGCACTGCCCTAAACCCTGAAACACCACCCCCAGCACGACCCCCTACACTGCCCGAACACCACTGCACTGCCCTAAACCCTGAAACACTACCCCCAGCAAGACCCCCTACACTGCCCGAACACCACTGCACTGCCCTAAACCCTGAAACATCACCCCCAGCAAGACCCCCTACACTGCCCGAACACCACTGCCCTAAACCCTGAAACACCACCCCCAGCAAGACCCCCTACACTGCCCGAACACCACTGCACTGCCCTAAACCCTGAAACACCACCCCCAGCACGACCCCCTACACTGCCCAAACACCACTGCTCTGCCCAAAACCCTGAAACACCAGCCCCAGCACGACCCCCTACACTGCCCGAACACCACTGCACTGCCCTAAACCCTGAAACACCAGCCCCAGCACGACCCCCTACACTGCCCGAACACCACTGCACTGCCCTAAACCCTGAAACACCAGCCCCAGCACGACCCCCTACACTGCCCGAACACCACTGCACTGCCCTAAACCCTGAAACACCAGCCCCAGCACGACCCCCTACACTGCCCGAACACCACTGCACTGCCCTAAACCCTGAAACACCAACCCCAGCACGACCCCCTACACTGCCCGAACACCACTGCACTGCCCTAAACCCTGAAACACTACCCCAGCAAGACCCCCTACACTGCCCGAACACCACTGCACTGCCCTAAACCCTGAAACATCACCCCCATCAAGACCCCCTACACTGCCCGAACACCACTGCCCTAAACCCTGAAACACCACCCCCAGCAAGACCCCCTACACTGCCTGAACACCACTGCACTGCCCTAAACCCTGAAACACCACCCCCAGCACGACCCCCTACACTGCCCGAACACCACTGCTTTGCCCAAAACCCTGAAACACCAGCCCCAGCACGACCCCCTACACTGCCCGAACACCACTGCACTGCCCTAAACCCTGAAACACCAGCCCCAGCATGACCCCCTACACTGCCCGAACACCACTGCTCTGCCCAAAACCCTGAAACACCAGCCCCAGCACGACCCCTACACTGCCCGAACACCACTGCACTGCCCTAAACCTTGAAACACCAGCCCCAGCACGACCCCCTACACTGCCCAAACGCCACTGCACTACCCTAAACCCTGAAACACCACCCCCAGCACGACCCCCTACACTGCCCGAACACCACTGCACTGCCCTAAACCGTGAAACACCAGCCTCAGCACGACCCCATACACTGCCTGAACACCACTGCACTGCCTAAACCCTGAAACACGACCCCTACACTGCCCGAACACCACTGCACTGCCCTAAACCCTGAAAAACCATCCCCAGCACGACCCCCTACACTGCACGAACACCACTGCACTGCCCTAAACCCTGAAACACTACCCCCAGCAAGACCCCCTACACTGCCCAAACACCACTGCACTGCCCTAAACCCTGAAACATCACCCCCAGCAAGACCCCCTACAATGCCCGAACACCACTGCCCTAAACCCTGAAACACTACTGCCAGCAAGACCCCCTACAATGCCCGAACACCACTGCACTGGCCTAAACCTTGAAACACCAGCCCCAGCACCAGCCCCAGCACGACCCCCTACACTGCCCGAACACCACTGCACTGCCCTAAACCATGAAACACCACCCCCTGCATGACCCCCTACACTGCCCGAACACCACTGCACTGCCCTAAACCCTGAAACACCACCCCCAGCACGACCCCCTACACTGCCCGAACACCACTGCACTGCCCTAAACCCTGAAACACCATCCCCTGCACGACCCCCTACACTGCCCGAACACTACTGCACTGCCTAAACCCTGAAACACCACCCCCAGCAAGACCCCCTACACTGCACGAACACAACTGCACTGCCCTAAACCCTGAAACACTACCCCCAGCAAGACCCCCTACACTGCCCGAACACCACTGCACTGCCCTAAACCCTGAAACATCAGCCCCAGCAAGACCCCCTACACTGCCCGAACACCACTGCCCTAAACCCTGAAACACAACCCCCAGCAATACCCCCTACACTGCCTGAACACCACTGCACTGCCCTAAACCCTGAAACACCACCCCCAGCACGACCCCCTACACTGCCCAAACACCACTGCTCTGCCCAAAACCCTGAAACACCAGCCCCAGCACGACCCCCTACACTGCCCGAACACCACTGCACTGCCCTAAACCCTGAAACACCACCCACAGCACGACCCCCTACACTGCCCGAACACCACTGCACTGCCCTAAACCCTGAAACACCAGCCCCAGCACAACCCCATACACTGCCCGAACACCACTGCACTGCCCTAAACCCTGAAACACCAGCCCCAGCACGACCGCCTACACTGCCCGAAAACCACTGCACTGCCCTAAACCCTGAAACACCAACCCAGCACGACCCCCTACACTGCCCGAACACCACTGCACTGCCCTAAACCCTGAAACACCAGCCCCAGCACGACCCCCTACACTGCCCGAACACCACTGCACTGCCCTAAACCCTGAAACACCAGCCCCAGCAAGACCCACTACACTGCCCGAACACCACTGCACTGCCCTAAACCCTGAAACACCACCCCCAGCAAGACCCCCTACACTGCCCGATCACCACTGCACTAAACCCTGAAACACCACCCCCAGCAAGACCACCTACACTGGCCAAACACCACTGCACTGCCCTAAACCCTGAAACACCACCCCCTGCACGACCCCCTACACTGCCCAAATACCATTGCACTGCCCTAAACCCTGAAACACCACCCCCTGCACGACCCCCTACACTGCCCGAACACCACTGCACTGCCCTAAACCTTGAAACACCACCCCTCAGCACGACACCCTACACTGCCCGAACACCACTGCACTGCCCTAAACCCTGAAACACCACCCCCAGCACGACCCCCTACACTGCCCGAACACCACTGCACTGCCCTAAACCCTGAAACACCACCCCCTGCACGACCCCCTACACTGCCGGAACACCACTGCACTGCCCTAAACCCTGAAACACCACCCCCAGCACAACCCCCTACACTGCCCGAACACCACTGCCCTAAACCCTGAAACACCACCCACAGCAAGACCACCTACACTGGCCAAACACCACTGCACTGCCCTAAACCCTGAAACACCACCCCCTGCACGACCCCCTACACTGCCCAAACACCACTGCTCTGCCCTAAACCCTGAAACACCACCCCCTGCACGACCCCCTACACTGCCCCAACACCACTGCACTGCCCTAAACCCTGAAACACCACCCCTCAGCACAACACCCTACACTGCCCGAACACCACTGCACTGCCCTAAACCCTGAAACACCACCCCCAGCACGACCCCCTACACTGGCCAAACACCACTGCACTGCCCTAAACCCTGAAACACCACCCCCTGCACGACCCCCTACACTGCCCAAACACCACTGCCCTGCCCTAAACCCTGAAACACCAACCCCTGCACGACCCCCTACACTGCCCCAACACCACTGCACTGCCCTAAACCCTGAAACACCACCCCTCAGCACGACACCCTACACTGCCCGAACACCACTGCACTGCCCTAAACCCTGAAACACCACCCCCAGCACGACCCCCTACACTGTCCAAACACCACTGCACTGCCCTAAACCCTGAAACACCACCCCCTGCACGACCCCCTACACTGCCGGAACACCACTGCACTGCCCTAAACCCTGAAACACCACCCCCAGCACGACCCCCTACACTGTCCAAACACCACTGCACTGCCCTAAACCCTGAAACATCACCCCCAGCAAGACCCCCTACACTGCCTGAACACCACTGCCCTAAACCCTGAAACACCACCCCCAGCAAGACCCCCTATACTGCCCGAACACCACTGCACTTCCCTAAACCCTGAAACACCACCTCCAGCACAACCCCCTACACTGCCTGAACACCATTGCTCTGCCCTAAACCCTGAAACACTAGCCCCAGCACGACCCCCTACACTGCCCGAACACCACTGCACTGCCCTAAACCCTGAAACACCACCCCAGCACGACCCCCTACACTGCCCGAACACCACTGCACTGCCCTAAACCCTGAAACACCAGCCCCAGCAAGACCCCTACACTGCCCGAACACCACTGCACTGCCCTAGACTCTGAAACACCAGCCCCAGCAAGACCCACTACACTGCCCGAACACCACTGCACTGCCCTAAACCCTTAAACACCAGCCCCAGCATGACCCCCTACACTGCCCGAACACCACTGCACTGCCCTAAACCCTGAAACACCAGCCCCAGCACCACCACCTATACTGCCCGAACACCACTGCACTGCCCTAAACCCTGAAACACCAGCCCCAGCACAACCCCTACACTGCCCGAACACCACTGCACTGCCCTAAACCCTGAAACACCAGCCCCAGCACGACCCCCTACACTGCCCGAACACCACTGTACTGCCCTAAACCCTAAAACACCAGCCCCAGCATGACCCCTACACTGCCCGAACACCACTGCACTGCCCTAAACCCTGAAACACCACCCCCTGCACGACCCCCTACACTGCCCGAACACCACTGCACTGCCCTAAACCCTGAAGCATCACCCCCTGCACCACCCCCTACACTGCCCGAACACCACTGCACTGCCCTAAACCCTAAAACACCACCCCCTGCACCGCCCCCTACACTGCCCGAACACCACTGCACTGCCCTAAACCCTGAAATACCACCCCCAGGACGACCCCCTTTACTGCTCAAACACCACTGCACTGCCCCAAACCCTGAAACACCACCCCCAGCACGACCCCCTACACTGCCCGAACACCACTGCCCTAAACCCTGAAACACCACCCCTGCACGACCCCCTACACTGCCCGAACACCACTGCACTGCCCTAAACCCTGAAACACCAGCCCCAGCACGACCCCCTACACTGCCCGAACACCACTGCACTGCCCTAAACCCTGAAACACCAGCCCCAGCAAGACCCACTACACTGCCCGAACACCACTGCACTGCCCTAAACCCTGAAACACCACCCCCAGCAAGACCCCCTACACTGCCCGAACACCACTGCACTAAACCCTGAAACACCACCCCCAGCAAGACCACCTACACTGGCCAAACACCACTGCACTGCCCTAAACCCTGAAACACCACCCCCTGCACGACCCCCTACACTGCCCAAATACCATTGCACTGCCCTAAACCCTGAAACACCACCCCCTGCACGACCCCCTACACTGCCCGAACACCACTGCACTGCCCTAAACCTTGAAACACCACCCCTCAGCATGACACCCTACACTGCCCGAACACCACTGCACTGCCCTAAACCCTGAAACACCACCCCCAGCACGACCCCCTACACTGCCCGAACACCACTGCACTGCCCTAAACCCTGAAACACCACCCCCTGCACGACCCCCTACACTGCCGGAACACCACTGCACTGCCCTAAACCCTGAAACACCACCCCCAGCGCAACCCCCTACACTGCCCGAACACCACTGCCCTAAACCCTGAAACACCACCCACAGCAAGACCACCTACACTGGCCAAACACCACTGCACTGCCCTAAACCCTGAAACACCACCCCCTGCACGACCCCCTACACTGCCCAAACACCACTGCTCTGCCCTAAACCCTGAAACACCACCCCCTGCACGACCCCCTACACTGCCCCAACACCACTGCACTGCCCTAAACCCTGAAACACCACCCCTCAGCACAACACCCTACACTGCCCGAACACCACTGCACTGCCCTAAACCCTGAAACACCACCCCCAGCACGACCCCCTACACTGGCCAAACACCACTGCACTGCCCTAAACCCTGAAACACCACCCCCTGCACGACCCCCTACACTGCCCAAACACCACTGCCCTGCCCTAAACCCTGAAACACCAACCCTCTGCACGACCCCCTACACTGCCCCAACACCACTGCACTGCCCTAAACCCTGAAACACCACCCCTCAGCACGACACCCTACACTGCCCGAACACCACTGCACTGCCCTAAACCCTGAAACACCACCCCCAGCATGACACCCTACACTGTCCAAACACCACTGCGCTGCCCTAAACCCTGAAACACCACCCCCTGCACGACCCCCTACACTGCCGGAACACCACTGCACTGCCCTAAACCCTGAAACATCACCCCCAGCAAGACCCCCTACACTGCCTGAACACCACTGCCCTAAACCCTGAAACACCACCCCCAGCAAGACCCCCTATACTGCCCGAACACCACTGCACTGCCCTAAACCCTGAAACACCACCTCCAGCACAACCCCCTACACTGCCTGAACACCATTGCTCTGCCCTAAACCCTGAAACACTAGCCCCAGCACGACCCCCTACACTGCCCGAACACCACTGCACTGCCCTAAACCCTGAAACACCACCCCGAGCACGACCCCCTACACTGCCCGAACACCACTGCACTGCCCTAAACCCTGAAACACCAGCCCCAGCAAGACCCCCTACACTGCCCGAACACCACTGCACTGCCCTAGACTCTGAAACACCAGCCCCAGCAAGACCCACTACACTGCCCGAACACCACTGCACTGCCCTAAACCCTGAAACACCAGCCCCAGCATGACCCCCTACACTGCCCGAACACCACTGCACTGCCCTAAACCCTGAAACACCAGCCCCAGCACCACCACCTATACTGCCCGAACACCACTGCACTGCCCTAAACCCTGAAACACCAGCCCCAGCACAACCCCCTACACTGCCCGAACACCACTGCACTGCCCTAAACCCTGAAACACCAGCCCCAGCACGACCCCCTACACTGCCCGAACACCACTGTACTGCCCTAAACCCTAAAACACCAGCCCCAGCATGACCCCTACACTGCCCGAACACCACTGCACTGCCCTAAACCCTGAAACACCACCCCCTGCACGACCCCCTACACTGCCCGAACACCACTGCACTGCCCTAAACCCTGAAGCACCACCCCCTGCACCACCCCCTACACTGCCCGAACACCACTGCACTGCCATAAACCCTGAAACACCACCCCTGCACCGCCCCCTACACTGCCCGAACACCACTGCACTGCCCTAAACCCTGAAATACCACCCCCAGGACGACCCCCTTTACTGCTCGAACACCACTGCACTGCCCCAAACCCTGAAACACCACCCCCAGCACGACCCCCTACACTGCCCGAACACCACTGCCCCCTAAACCCTGAAACACCACCCCCTGCACGACCCCCTACACTGCCCGAACACCACTGCACTGCCCTAAACCCTGAAACACCAACCCCAGCACGACCCCCTACACTGCCCGAACTCCACTGCACTGCCCTAAACCCTAAAACACCACCCCCAGCACGACCCCTACACTGCCCGTACACCACTGCACTACCCTAAACCCTAAAATACTCCCCCCACCACGACCCCCTACACTACCCAAACACGACTGCACTGCCCTAAACCCTAAAACACTCCCCCTAGCACGACCCCCTACACTACCCGAACACCACTGCACTGCCCTAAACCCTAAAATACTCCCCCAGCACGACCCCCTACACTACCCAAACACCAATGCACTACCCTAATCCCTAAAACACTACCCCCGCACGACCCCCTACACTACCCAAAGACCACTGCACTACCCTAAACCCTAAAACACTACCCCCGCATGACTCCCTACACTACCCAAAGACCACTGCACTACCCTAAACCCTAAAACACGACCTCCTACACTACACAAACACCACTGCACTACCCTAAACCCTAAAACACTACCCCCTACACTACACAAACACCACTGCACTACCCTAAACCCTAAAAAACTACCCCCAGCACGAACCCCTACACTACCCAAACACCACTGCACTACCCTAGACCCTAAAACACTACCCCCAGCAGTACCCCCTACACTACCCAAACACCACTGCACTACCCTAAACCCTAAAACACTACCCCCAGCAGTACCCCTACACTACCCAAACACCATTGCACAACCCTAAACCCTAAAACACTACCCCCAGCAGTACCCCCTACACTACCCAAACACCACTGCACTACCCTAAATCACTACCCTCAGCACGACCCCCTACACTACCCAAACACCACTGCACTACCCTAAACCCTAAAACACTCCCCCATCACGACTCCCTACACTACCCAAACACCACTGCACTACCCTAAACCCTAAATCTACCCCCAGCATGACCCCCTACACTACACAAACACCACTGCACTACCCTAAACCCTAAAACACTACCCCCAGCATGACCCTCTTCACTACCTAAACACAACTGCACAATTTGTTACAGGCGTTGCAACGCAGGCCTGTGGTGCTTACTGGAAGTACCTGGTGGGCTAGTTGGGCCCCAGGGCCCCTCAGGATTCAATGTGACCTAATCCCCCAACTTAAAACGCTCCACGGGGCGCGTTTGCACAGTGGTGAAGGGAGGGGGCGGGGCCTCAGATGAAATGTGCGCAAACACGCCCTGTGGTGCGTTTTAAGTTGGGGAATTAATTCCCTTTGAATCCTGAGGGACCCTGGGGGCCAACTAGCCCACCAGGTACCTTCAGTAAGCACAACAGAGTTGCGTTGCAGAGAGGTGAAAAAAGGTGTGTGGCCTCGGAACGCCTCTCTGCAACTCAGCTCTGTGGTCCTAACTGTAGGTACCTGGGGGGCTATTTGGGCCCCAGGGACCCTCAGGATTCAAGGGGACTTAATCCCGCAACTTAAAACGCGCCACGGGGCACGTTTGCACACATGTCACCTCAGGCCTCCCCTCTGTTCACCACTGTGCAAACGCGCCCTGTAGCGCGTTTTAAGAGGTAGTTTTAATCCCCCTGCCCTATTATGTACTAGGGACTTGCAGAGGAGGTCATGCTAATCACAGGGCTACCCCAACGCATAGTGTTCCCTAGTGTATGTAGGTGTTTTCACTGTATTCTAAGTGTCTTTTAGCATAGCACTGGCTCTGGTTAGTCAGAGTCAGTTACCACCAGTACCGTCTGAAAAAGTTGTGGGCACAGGATGATTTTGCAACAAGGCCTCTTTCTGCTCCTCTGTTGGTTCTTTCTGCACATCTTTTGCTTCTTTCTGTGCGTTTTTTCTTCTTTCTTCACATGTCCTACCTCTGTAGGCATAGTTAGAAACTAGCATTTAAAAAACCTTTGAAATTCACTTAAAAAATCATAGGTTTCAGGCACGTTATAGTTAGAAATTAGCATTTAAAAAACCTTTGAAATTCACTGAAAAAACCATAGGTTTCAGACACGTTATAGTTAGAAATTAGCATTTAAAAAACCTTTGAAATTCACTGAAAAAACCATAGGTTTTAGGGACAGTTATAGTTAGTTGGACATTTCACTCGTACAAAACCATAGAAATTCCCCCGTTATAGTTAGTTCAGCTAACTATAACTTGCGCCCCGCAATGCACTGCTGATGACGTCACATATTACATCACTCATGACATGGTCAGTGACATCACTGATGACATCACTGATGACATCTCAAATGACATCACTGATGACATCATCCATGTGATAATTTCATGCATCTTCTCACACCCTAATATAACTTTTAATACACCCACTCTAAATTACAGACTGCCATTCTCAAAACCATAGACACTCCAACACCAAAAACTACATACCCACTCACTGATTCTTAGGTCTACACACACATCCACTCACTCACCCGTACAGTCATACTTACAGTCACTCAGTACAGGACTATCATATGCACTCATACACCTATATAAACACTCACACACCGCCACTCATCCATAGAGGTACTCACACACCTAGTCAGTCATGCAAAAAATTAATCACACACCCATTTACTCACCTATACAGTTATACACACACCAGCTCACTTACTCATACAAATACTAGCACATTCTTATGCTCTTATACAATAACTGATACAAGCACACATGCATCCATACAGCCACTCTCACTATCACACACTCTCACTTATAGCCATTTAAATACTCTAACACACATACATACTGCCTTTTACATATGTAGTTACTCGCACATGTACCACTGAGATATACATTCACTCACTAACACACCCATACACACACTCACCCACCCAAGCAGTCCATCACAGATGCACTCTTGAAATCATGCACCCAGTGAATCACCCACTCACACATCTATGTACAGAGTCACACACACCCCACCCACACAAACACTCAGGCAGCCATACAGATACTCAGAGAACCAATCAATAACCCATATAGACACTCATGTAGCTATTCGCAAATCCATGCATCCACTTACACACCAACAAATAGACGGATACAGACATTCACACAGTTTAGTCACTAACCCATGCATTCAGTAAGATACGTTTAATCACTCACTTGTAGAGTCAGTCACTCACGTACTAAATCATCCATTCAGTCACTTATACACCCACTCATTCTTCAATACGCCTTTCCCTATATATATTAAACATATTTAAACTTTACAGAAACACACAGTCACAGGATGATGTCATCAGTGATGTCATTTGAAATGTCATCAGTGATGTCATCAGTGATGTCACTGACCATGTCATGAGTGATGTAATATGTGACGTCATCAGCAGTGCATTATGGGGCGCAAGTTATAGTTAGCTGAACTAACTATAACGGGGGAATTTCTATGGTTTTGTACGAGTGAAATGTCCAACTAACTATAACTGTCCCTAAAACCTATGGATTTTTCAGTGAATATATATATATATATATATATATATATTTATATATATAATTATATATATTTTTTTTATATATATTTTCCATATAAATATATATATATATTTTAAATATATATATTATAATATATATATATATATTTCTTTTAAATACCCACTAAAACCCCAAAATTACCCTTTGTAGCCCAATAACTATACACCCCAAAAATTAAAAAATTACCCTTACCACCCCAATACCCATACCCCCTAAACTCTAAAATTACCCTGGGTACCCCAAAACCCAAACCCACCCTGAACCCTAAAATACCCCTGCACCCCAAAACCCAAACCCACCCTGAACCCTAAAGTTACCCCTACACCCCAAAACCCAAACCCACCCTTATCCCTAAAATTACCCTGGTCACCCCAAAACCCAAACAAACCCTGAACCCTAAAACTACCCTGGGCACCCCAAAACCCAAACCCACCTTAAATCCTAAAAATACCCCTGCACCCCAAAACCCAAAATCACCCTAAACACTAAAATTACCCTGAGCACCCCAAAACCCAAACTCACCTTGAACCCTAAAAATACCCCTACACCCCAAAACCCAAACAAACCATGAACCCTAAAATTAACCTGGGCACTCCAAAACCCCAACAAACACTGAACCCTAAAATTACCTGGGCACCCCAAAACCCAAACAAACCCGGAACCCTAAAATTACCCTGGGCACCCCAAAACCCAAACCCATCCTCAACCCTAAAAATACCCCAAAACCCCAAAACCCAAACCCACCCTCAACCCTAAAATTACCCTGGGCACCCTAAAACCCAAACAAACCCTGAACCCTAAAATTACCCTGGGCACCCCAAAACCCAAACCCACCCTGAACCCTAAAATTAACCTTGGCACCCCAAAACCTATACCCCTACACCCCACAAGCCAAACCCACCCTAAACCCTATACTTACCTTATACTTACATGTAAAATACATATGCCTTTACCATTCATGCCTTTACAATGAAATTCGTTATAAAAGCATGCGTGGTAAATGTGTATGCATTATAATGCCATGCGTTGTAATGGCATTGCGGAGTAATGATAGTTGCGTTGTGTTAGAATGCGGGGTAATGGTATTCGTTCTAAAATTTTCGTTGTAATAGATGTTTACCATTCTAAACAATTGCCCTCCCAGGTGAGACTACATAGGTCTCGGAGTTATGGCATGTCCCAGCACACAGGGAAAAGGTGGGATTTTCGCCAGTTGATACAGAGGTCCAATGTGACTCCGAAGTGCTCCAGGAGCGATATAACCCCCTGTAGGTCATCCCCCACATCGAGGAGGAATAGGAGCTGTCCTGTGGGAGACTCTAAGATACTGCCGCCCACTGTAGCATACACCATATGGTGCTCCTCTGGCCAAGGTTTTGACAGCCACAGCAAACAGTAATGGAGAGAGAGGGCAACCGTGCCTGGTCCCCCTCCCCACCACATAGGAGTCCGAAATTACACTAACCGTCCTGACTCGCCCTGTAGGCGCTGCATAGAGGAGCTTTGTCCATCAGATAAATCCAGGCCCAAGTCCCATTTTAAACATGATTTAATAAAGATAATCCCACAGCAGCCTTTTCGGTCAATTGCTACTATGACTGCTCCATCCCAATCCGGGGGGGAGGATCTCAGGAGGGAAAGAAGCCGTCTAATATTAATGGCAGTGTTGCACCCTGGAATAAATCCCATCCGGTCAGGGTGGATCAATTTGGTCATGGAGGGCAATGAGGTGAGAACCAAGGATCTTGTAGTCCATATTGAGCATTGATAGGGGGCTGTATGCACGCACATCCTCAGGAGGGCAGCCCAGCTTCAATAGAGGGACCGCAAGTGCTTCATTGGTGGTGTGGGCAAGTGTCCTGCCACCATGGCAGCCGCGTATAGATCTACAAGTTTCAATGTGAGATCTTCTGCATATGCTGCGTAGAATTCCACACCCAGGCCATTGCCTTAATGGCCACCCACTCCTCCTGTAGGGTGAAGGGGCCTTCCATGTCTGTTGCCTCCTCCTCCCCTAAGTGTGGTAGGTCCATTGCTTCAATGTACTCAGTTTGAATTTTGGGGGGGAATTCCAGGTTGTGGTGCTTACAGGGAGGTGTAATATTCCTAAAATCTGGCATTAACAGCAGTCTGGCCATAGAGACTCTCCTCAGCCGCACATTCCACTTCTATTATTATTGATCTACAGGGGCGGTATTCACGAGCCATGCCAGTAGTGATCCAGCCTTATCTCGTTCTGAGTGCGCTCGTATCATAAATGCACGGAGGTCAAAACGTCTAAGCTTTTCTGTGCAGACCGCCATCTGTTCCCTTGCTTCTAAGAGTTGTTGTTTCATCCCTGCATTGCCTGGTCTAGCAAGCTACAGGGCTCTTAGTGCAATTTCCTGCGCCTCTACTTAAGTCACAAGGGTATGTCTGACCCTCACTGTCTCTGCTATTCACTTTCCCCTTATCATTGTCTTAAAGACATCCCATTCTATCAAGGGCGAGGCTGTGGAGGCTGTATTATCTAGAAAGTAGTTCCGGATGACCTCTGCGATGGATTATCTCAAGACGTGGTCATCTAAAGATTGGACGTACAGTCACCAGTCTGTGATGCAGGAGCGCTCCAGTGAAAGTAAGAGAGGGTAATGGTCCAAGACGGTGCAAAAAATATATTCCACATTGAGGACGGTCCCATGTACTCCTGGTGGCATAAGGAACGCGTCCAGGTGGACATGTTGTTTGTGCGTTCCGGAATAAAAACAGTAGTCAGACAGAAGAATACTTTATTTAGACAATCAAGTCCATTAAAGTGCCAAGTGCCATATAAAAGATAAATAGAGAACTATTTACAACATTTTAGCCATATTATGTTGAAAAGTGATCGGCAAGTAGTCGCTTCTCAATCGTACAGATTAAATCAATTTATAAAAAAGAGATGGTTTGAAGCACATTTTTGATAGAAAACATATGATATAGAAAAATATACCTTTTCAATAACATAGAGAACAGACGTTTTTTTACTCTTGGCAATGAATTACAATGCCTCTTATAAGGAGCATAACATGATAGTCAATATTTTTTTCTCTTGCAGCCATATCATTTAGGCACATCTTTAGTAGACAGTAAAAATCTTGGGGAATGGGAAAATTATAAATTGGCCAATTATTTCCATTTCTCTGCATAAAAACCTGTACTCTCAATAAAACATGTTATCTACAACAAACTTCATGGCTGCATAATTTATCCCTATGACTCTGGAAACTCTCATTGTGATGATGCTGCATTGGAGACAATGGTTTTCTTCCTTAATAATTTGTCTTCTGTGTCCAAACCTTTTGTGAGTTTAGAAATCGCCTGCGGCTGGGCATTGGTCAGGAAATAATTAACAGCCACTGGAATTGTCTGTGAATCTTCTTTAATCAGCAGATACCGGATAAATCTTCTGCAGAGCAGATGCGATAAAGATTCCTCAACCACACCACATAGTAGGCATGTTTTAGTGTCAGGTTGACATCCCCATGGAGGTGGTAAGTCTAATGATGATAAAGTTGGCAGAATTGCACCTTGTGATATGATGAGAACGGTTCCATGATATATTTTTGAGGCACTCTTCTGGAACAGCTAGAGAGAACTAAAACAGTGTGTTCTCTTTTAGAAAAAGCCTGGTGGTCTGATGCAAACGATTCCAGTTTTACCCTTCTATTCATGGCTGCTTTGAATTGTGGATGCAGTAGTATTAGATTCCATAGAACTGCAGCATCTGTTTGCTTCAGGGCATCCGAAAAGGCATAGGCCCAGGCGTTTGATTGACATGAGCTATTCGCGTGTGAAACCTCCAGCCAAATGAGATTTTTCAATGATCCTGACTGCTGCACGTGCTGAGTGCATGTACTTTAGGATACAAGCCTTCTGGGTAAGTAGTTGATCACTAAATGCGAATTCCATCCTGATCTGGGCTGGAGAGGTGAATAGTGATCTAAATACTGCACTCTGTGAACTGTTCAGGAGCACGTCCAGTTTCCCTGGGAAAGCCTCTCTCTTGTATGTCAGCTTTGGAATAAGTTTGGGAGTGACTATTTTCAGCATCGACTCAAAAGAGTACTTTTTTGTACTTTTGAAGATTGTTCGAAAGGCAGGTTTTAATGAGGCCAATTTTGGTTTTAATGAATTTAGGTGTAGTTAGTAACCTCCCTTGTTGTCCATCCAGCATCCCAGACATTTATATTTATTCTAAATAGTCAGGTGATGGTTGTTAAGGTGCCAGTAGCCTCGTTTTATCTTTTTCTGACTAAAAATCACGATGTTGGTTTTTTCATGGTTGATTGTCATACCGTTTACATAAGAGTGATTATATAGGATGTCTAGCAGTCTTTGAAGCCCATTCGGTGTTTGACTTAAAAGAACAACATCATCAGCATAAAGGAGTGAGGTGTTGTGATGATTTGCAAGTTTTGGTACATGACTAATTACTAAATTTGATGCGGGTACCAAGTCATTCATAAGCAGATTAAAAAGAGCTGGTGCTAATATGCATCCCTGCTTGAAGCCTTGTTTGATGCTCATTTTGTCAGAAAATGCTGTATGACATCCCAGTTTTACTCTGGCCCATGTATTAGTATAGAGCAACATAATGCTTTGTAGTAGTGGTTCCGGGTTTTGCCAGGGTATACATTTGGACCACCGTAGTTGGCAATTAACATGGTTGAAAGCCTTGCTATAGTCTATAAAACAACAATAAAGGTGTTCCTTCTTCTTGAATTGTTTTGCGGCGAGCATCCTTAGGGCCACAAGGTTATCAATGGTGCCAGACAGTGCTCTTGTTTGAAGGACAGGATGTTGTTTGTAGCTGTCCATTCTTCTAGATCCTCCTGCAGGAACGACACAAAATATTTTTCCTCAACACCCAGCAGAGAGATATGTTGATAGCTGTCGGTGAGCGAGACAGGACCTTTTTTTATAACTAGGACGTAAGATCGAACCTTGCCATGAGGTTGGGATAGATTCACTAATTATGCAGCAATTGAACAGATTTTCCAGAGCTCCAGGCCAGAAATTGATGTCATGTTTGTAGACCGATGCTGGACTGCCATATGGTCCTGGGGCAGTACCAGCTCTGCTTTTTCGGATCAGTGTTGCTATTCTTGTGGCGTTGAAAGTTATCGCATATTGGCAAAGTGTTGCATCTTTTGCCGCAAATTTCTGTTGTTCGATCTTTTGTTTGCTAAGAGCTAAATGTTGGTCAGGCTTCATACAGCGTGGTGGCATATTTTGTCCAGTACTCTGAGGTGACATTGTTTCACTTTATTCTAGTTGGTCCTGATCCCCTATTCAAATGGTTTATTATCCAAAAACATTTAGAGTTTTTGTTTCGCCATGCCAGAAAGAGTTCAGGTGGAGTAATTCCTCATATTTTTGTTTAGCTTGCCAGATTTGTATTTTGTACAAACTGCGCAGAGTTTTGACTTCGGCAAGCAGGGTGGAGGGTGGCCTAGTCCCTATCGACTTGGTGGAGCTGCCTCCAGGAGTCAATAAGGCCCCACTGCTGCTGCCATTCCCGTTAAGTTCTTGCAAGGCGCACCACCGGTGAGTCCTCCAGTGGAGGGTGAGAGCGGCCAAGAAACAGCTCAGACACACAATTATAGTACCCATCCAGTAATATACTTTGTGTCATAAAAAGGGGCCAGTGCTCAGGACAGTTCAATGAGGAACCTACCCTGGTCAGGATTGGGGGCATAAATCCCAACTATGGTCAGATCTTGGCCCGCGAGGCAACCAGGCACAAGAATATAGCAGCAATTCAGGTCTATTAATTCTCTCATCATTTGAAATGGAACCCTGGGACGAATCCATACTAGGAGCCCTCTGGCAAAGGTAGAGTGTGTTGTTGCATAAATCTGGCTCTGCCACTTCTTCCGTATGGCGTCTCTTTCGGGGGCTGTTAGGTGAGTTTTCTGTAACAGGGCCACATGGGCTCCTCTCCTCTTCAGGTAGGAATAGATTTTATACTGTTTTATCATCCTTTTAAGCCCTCTGACACTCCCACTGACAAAGTTATAGGTCAAGAGGGATGCCATGTCAAGGTTTCTAAGGGGTGAAGCAGGATGCTGAGCCAGTGAACCCAGATTCCACCTAGGGACAAAGGGACAGGCCATGTATGTGGGAGTTGTACTATGCTGGTAGAGGTAAGCCTATAAAGATTTTCCTGAACAGCCCATTTCCCCAACCCCAGGACAAGAAGCAAGAACCTACCATCCAAACCATCAAACAGTCAACATTTGCGTACACATAAATGAATAAATTCAAAGTGGGAGGGGTGCGCCTAACCGAGCGCCTCCCGGCTTCACATCACGCCATCCAGATTTCTAGCAGCGTTACATAGTCCTATTCCTACCAATTAGTGGCCTCTTAAGCATGAATTATGCAGTTGGTAGGGCCTCTAATCATGTCAAGTATACACTGCTAACCACCCCATGGATGCAGTGAAGCTATTCCTTTCAGGGTAACAAAGTCTAATCATTGTCTGCAAGCCCCCTGTAAGCATGAGGTACACAATATTGGATCATCAGGTTATGTCAAGTATACATTACCGATCACCCTATGAATACAGCAAGGTTATATAATTTCATTGGATATGCCAGGTGTCACTATCGGGAGATAGTCTTCAGAATTATGAGAGGAGACTGATGCATGGTCAGAGGCAGTGTTTCTCATGCCCTCATCTTCTGGAGCTGATGAAGGGCCAGAGTCTGCTCTACTAAGAGCTGCAACTATTTCTATGGCCCTCTGGTACGCCTGCAGTGCATGGAGTTGGGAAAGGGCGGTGACAACACCCTGCTGTGCATTCTTACTGGGACTTTTTGTCGATTTCTTCTGGGGACTGATGGTTTCCTTGTCAGCTTGTAGAGGAAGACTCTCAATCTAATCCCAGATTTGGGGGGAGAAGAGAAGAAGTGCACTTCTTCATTGTCTGTGACTCAGAGTCTGGTCGGGAAAAGCATGGATTACTTTATCCCAAAGGTTCTGAGTCACTTCCTAGCATCAGTAAATGAAGCCCTTTGTTTTTGAACTTCTTGAGTAAAGTCAGGAAAGAGCATCATTCTGTGATTTTCCACCATGATATCCCCCCTATAGGTGTGCCTGGGCGAGGATGTGATCCTGGTATTTAAAGTGTAATAGTTTTGTAACGACAGGACGAGGGACCACTCCAGGCATTGGAGGCCTTCCTTGTACCCGGTGAGCATGTTCAAGTGCATTGAATGGTTCAAGTCCTTCCGGGGCCATGTTATCCCGAAGCGAAGCTACTGCTCCAGAAAGCAGGTCATGTTAGCACCCGGGCCTTCAATGCGCTCTGGAAGTCCAATGATCCGAATGTTTCCACTCCTGCCCCTATTTCCAGCGTCCTCCGCTCAGGCTTCTAGAGTCCTCCCTTTGACCTCCATGGTTGAGATATGCTCATGCATGGTTGACATCTTGGGGGAGCTATCATCTAGTGTTTAGTTCCATGGTAGTTCACTAAGTGCTCGTCTCCGATGGTCATCCCTTAACAGATCAGTCACCATGGTTTCGATTTTCAGTTCTAGGGCTTCTAAGGAGGCTGCAATGACCTGTAGTATAGTGTCTAATGTAGCCCCATGTTGTGATCCGTCTCTGTGGTCCCATCTGCCATGCCAGCAGGGTGAGGGTCCTGCATGGCACCAGTGTCATTGGCCTCTTTCTTTTTGGAGAACCTGCCCACGGTGGCGAAAGGGGAGAAAACAGAGCCAGGAGTGAGAGTAGGAAGTGCTAGGCAGGGCGATACCTCAGTTCTCAAACAGTATGCCCCACATTCCTCGATAATAATCATCCAACCACTCCAGCTCTGCTGTGCCAGATGCCTCAGGAACATGGCAGAGGGAGCGAGGAAGAGAATTGCTGCTATGACATTAGCTGGAAATCAGGAGGGGGCAGGAGGCCGCCAAGGTGACACACCAGTGAGAGAGGCAGATGTTTCTGCCTCTCATGACATGTTCTATAACATAATTTATGACATCACCGATGACATCTCAAATGACATCATTGATGACATCACTGATGACATCATCCAAGCTTTGTTTTCTCACATATTGCTGTATAAATTCTATGGTTAAAAACTAACGTTACAGCAAGACATGCAGCAATAAGTTAGTCAGTAAATTTTAAACTGGAGCACATCCGTAGTTTAATTGTACGTATTATGGCTTATTTGTAATGTCTGAATTATACAAGCAATTACAATATTCATTGCAATAAATGAGTAAGCACACTACAGCTGTAAACATAAAATGCTTATTATTAGCCAAGTTACAAGCTAGCATTCCAGCAAGACATTCAACAAGTCATTTGGTACATTTTAAAATGGAACACACGTCAGTAGCTTAGTTACACACTATTGTTGCATGCAATGCACAATAGTGCTGGTACAATAGCTCACCATTTGACGAATCTTCATGAAACTTTGAAAAGTGTTCCTTTCTGCCAAGTTTGTGCATGGCAGTTTTTGGTGTAAATCCAATTAGTCGTTTTTGAGAATTTAAGGTTTGAAAATATTTGCATATCTGGACAGTTGTGTTCAATGGACTCTCACTAGTATCCCTCGAACCCAATTCTAAAAAATAGAGCATTCTGCTTGGCCCAGGGAGATTTTTTCCCTTAGGCCCTATCACTCCCATGTGGGTCAGACTCCTGTGGGATCAAACGCTCTGATTGGCTGCTAGAAACATGAGAAAAATATTGCTAGCAGCCATTAGAGGACTCAGGATCTTAGTTCCTTCTCCTGAAGTTTAAAAAAAATGATATAAGGGGGCAGGGTAGGGGTACCCAAAGGGACCCACCCTGGGTGCCAAAATGTAAGAAATATTGGCAAGTTATGCGACAATGCAGTACGATTCTCACAAGATCGCGGAAAAAAAGCAAAAAGGTGGCTGCCATTTTTTAATATATGTATGGGGAGGGGGCATCAGTCGGGCCCCCTCCCTAGCACATTTAGGGCCCTGGGAACCCCATCCACCAGGCTGTTTTTGTAAGAAAGTGGAGGGTGGCTGTGCAGCCCCCCTCCCCGAGACTGTGAAGGCCCCGTAGACCCAGTCCCCCTGGGCTGATTAAAAAAAAATTAGGGGGTGCCTGCCCTGAACCAGGGACACTATCCCCCCGCAGCAAAAAAAAAGAGGAGGGGAGCCACACGACATCTCCTCCCAAGCCTTTAAAAGGTCCTCGGGGCCCCAACCACCAGGACCGGAAGTTTAATTAAAAGGAAGAAGGGGAGGGAAGCCACATGGCCCTCCTTCTTGAGCTTTTAATGGCCCCAGGGACACAATCCCCAGGGCCGGCTCACATACTGTGTCCAGGGAGCCCATCCTCGGAACACAGTAGTTTCCCTGCCTGCACTAGCTTGGCCAGGGAAACATGTCGCTCCCATTTGGCGGGAGCATTTTTAAATTTCTCGCAAAACGAGGGCTAACACTAAGTCTTCTACCAGCTTTTAGGAGATTTAAAAATGCTTCAGCCTGCTGCAGGGAGACCTGGGTTCTGTTTATCTGCCCCACCAATGCAGGCAGGGAAATACAACAGATATCACTCATGCCACGCCAAAAGTAGCTGCTCCCCCCGGTGGGAACAATGACGGCTCACGCACCATGTGGAAAGCTGGCTGGGGCAGCAGGGGCCCTGTTGATCCCCCCGCAGCCTCCAGCATGTTGTTTGTGGGGGCCCAGAATACCCACCTATATTGTAGGAAGGCACAGTGGGATGTGGTCCCCAGGCCTATGAAGGCCCAGGGAGGGAGGCCGTGCCATAAATGATGTCATTTGAGATGTCATGGGTGATTTCATAAATTATGTTATGTTGTAGAACATGTCATGAGTGATATAATATATGAGGTCATAAGCAGTGCAGGGCAGGGGCGCAAGTTATCGTTAGCTCTGCTAACTATAACTGGCGAATTACAGTATTTTTTAAGTTCAAAACATTAATGTTGTTAATGGCATATTCACATAACTATAACATCACTTTAACCTTTGTTTCTTTTCAGTGAATATATAGAGTGGTAGGTCAGCCAACAAATTATTAAGGAGATCCAAGCCAGGGATCTGGCTTATCTATAGGAACCTGTGCACGGGTTGTAACACGGACATGTTTGGCATGCAAACCATACAGCAAAACATCATGTAAAAATAGGATAAAGTCTTTTCAAAGTTAATAAAAGTGTATTTTTTTAACATGCAGAAGTGTTTCACCTTAGTACCACATGTTATGACAGAATTGAGATCATCTAGTTAAAGTGATTGTTTTAAAATAGGACATTGCTACCCTGACTGCCACATCCTGATGACAGTGCCACTAGTGAACTTAGAGGTAAGTTAGTTGTCTTGTGAATCCTATATGTGGCATAGATTGTTTTAAAACATGGAGTAACATCATAGCCTATTAAAACAAACATGAGCACAAAAAGCTTTGGTACAGCAAAAATAATGAACTCATATTCAAAGTGCTGACATTTATGGTAATGAGGAAAAAGGGGATTTGCAGAAATTAAATAGTTGTCTAAGATCACGCAATTTGGTAATATGGGGAAGTAAGAATTGATTCCATGTGTTGTGGTTTGTTTGTGCAATTCATTCACTACAAGTGCATCCTTCTCCCATGTTTTGCATCAAAGGTTAATGCTTGGTTATGAATTCTTGATATGTATACTGTAATTTCATGCACCAATAACTAGGTCTAAAGAATTAACCTCCTGCAAAACAGGAGCGAGGGATGCCCATGTCATCGCTGAATTGCCCAAATATATATATCTGTGCTTATCCTGAACTTCGAGATATGCTTCACAGATAGGAGAGGCCTGGATTTTTAGTTGTATCTCTAAAAGATACACTGGAGTCATCGCTTTTTCTCCCAAACAATAACTGCAGCATGGAGCACTGGGGACGTTGTCTCTTTGCTTCTGTCTGCTAGGCTCTGAGACAGTGGTTTATCGCATCGCAGGGTTGGAGGTCAGCTAAAGTGATAAAAGAAATTTGTATTTTATCACGTCAGCTGTGTCAAAAATAGTAGGCATCGCAAGTTTCTACATATTTCATAGGAATATTGGGATTTGCGAAGTCATGAAAAGCTGGGCGGTCTGATTGTTACCTTGGTGTTAGTAGTATTGCAGCTATGGCTGTTATGTATTACCCATATAGAGGCATTCAACACTGATCAGCCTTTTTTTACATTACTGCTGGTAACGATGCCTGATAAACTGAGGTGATCGCTGGTGGTAATCCTTCATGGGGTGGCCACTAATGTAATTTTGTTTGTTGTGACCACTATGACACCACTAATAATATTAGTAGCTCAGGATGATTTTCAATTAACATAAGTAGCTCTTAGAAAAAAAAGGATGGAGACCCCTGATCTACACCAACAGACAAACCCATAAAGTTAGCCACACTCAAACAGCCACAGAGAGAGCCCCATACAGACAGTTACAGAGACACACATATACACACCTCAACACAAATTCCATCACACATACATATACAACTATTCCCACAGTGTCAGACACTGTGTGACATACAGATATACACCCACATATATCCATTAACAGATACACTCACTTGCACACCTACATACACGTCAACAGATGTTTTATTGAATACACAAACGTGCACACACACATATTACAACACCCACACACATCCCCACATACTCAGTTACACAGAATCATAAGCACAAAACCACATACCTAGGCACACAGACACCCCAGACACTCACAGTCAAGAGACATTCCCTCACATTCTCACAACTATACCCACAAAGGTATCTGCACACAGTCAGACAGACACAGATGCTCACAACCCCTCACACACTCACCGCTAACTCATATGCATGGATATGCAACCATGTTAGATTGCGCACACACAAGGACACACATCTACTCATACATGCACAGAGATCCCCTAACATACACAAAAACAGAAACAATTAGACCAAGACACACATACCCACACACATTAAGTCAGACACAAATAGACATACTGTCCTCTTACTCACTGACACACACACACATATGCACCCCCACACACTCTGTCACACAGACACACACGTACTCACTCATCCAGACATCTCCTAGCACTCACAAATAGACTACTAGATTCAGACACACATACCCTCATACATTCAGTCAGTCACATACACACAAACCTCCAACCAGAGTCATTCACATATATACACACATGTACAACCACACAGACTGTCGCAGACACACCCAGACATGCATGTAGTCACCTGTCCACATACATCTCCTTACATTCATGGACACAGACATGCCCAATTAGACCCTAAAACATATACCCTCACATGTGCAGACACATACACACAAATCCATCCCACATTCAATAAAACATATACACACACCCACAGCCACACACACAGACATACATTTAGTCACTCATTCACATACATCCCCTCGCAGTGACTCACACAGACACTTGCAAATAAACCCAGATGCACATTCACTCATACATTCAGTCAAACACAAATACACACCCCTCACACTTCCTCGCACATATACAGACATCCACAACCACACACTGTCACACAGATACCCAGACACGCATATGCTCACTCGTTCACATATATCACCTCGCACTCATGCACACACAAAATTAGACTCAGACACAAATACGATATTCAGTTAGACACATACACACACAACCCCCTCCCCACAGTCTCTCACACATATACAGACATAAACACACCCTATGGGCCTGATTTAGATCTCCATGCCACTGGAGTCAAGCTATCCTGGCTGATGAGGAGTGAAACCCCGAAACCGGTCCTAGGATGCTTGTTTCCAGTCCAGGGAGGACCTGGCCTGGCAGTTCAGGCTGGACTGTTCCCATGAGGCACAGGGTCAAGACTGATTTGCATATGGCTGGGTTCAAACTGGCATAGCATGGTGATAAAAAAACGATGGATTTAGGCCCAGATCTCTGTACTGGGGTGAATGTATGACATTGTTCTGCATTCTGTCCATCAATTGTTCTTTTTGCATCTGATTTAGATCTTGGCAGTAATGGTCCAGCCATGGCTTTTTTGTCAGATTCCCTGACCGCCTACTAGGCTGTACGCACACTCTATTCAGATGCTGGCGGTCCATGGATGAAAGACTGTCTGAGTGCTGCAGTCTCTGTCAGAATTTCTCACCCTCGCCGATTGCACCATAGGGAAAAGCAGCTGTTGGAGGGAGTGCAGCCACTTTGTCTGCCAGGCCAATCACAATGTGTGCTCACTCCGACGCAATTGTGGTAGCAAAAACTCCACACCTGAGTTGATGGATTGGAAGGAACATAAGGCAGAAACACACCTTTTTTCACTTTCACACTTCTTTTTCCGCCATTGAGCTGATCTTCCAAGTCCTGCCTCTGCTGCTGCTGCTTGATCACAAAGCAAATCAACCCCATCGTGTCCGGAATCGAAGGTAAGCTCTCTTTTACCTGTTACCTTTTGACTTCTCTGTTAGCATTTGCACTGGACTTGTGCATTTTTAAATCTCTCTTTTAAGCAATAGCACACCAATGTGCAGTGCATATATGTGTGTAATGTTGAAATTTAAGAAATTTAGATAAACACCCCTGTATGATTGCCTCATATTTCTAAATTTGGTGCAAGCTGCCTTCACAAAAATGGACACATGCAAAAAAGGACATCAATCTAAAAATCTAAAAGTGACCATACAGGTGTGTTTAAATAAATTGCATAAATTGTCAAATTAAAAACATATACATTACACATCACTGGTATAAGTGAAATGCAGCATAATATAGAAATTGCACTAGACAAGGTGTAACATTTACTAATTAAATCCCTGTAAAATCAATGTCAGTTCCAAACTCAAATCAGTTAACATATTAATCCATGCATTATTTTCCCTTGTCTAGTGCAATTCCTGTATTTTATCATATTTCAATTGTCACATTATTTTTTAAAGTGTAAAGCATATGTGTTTATTTTTATCATTTTAAACACACCTGTATTAACACTTTAAAAAACAATTAAAACATCTATTTGTTGGTGCAAATGTGCATTATCATGATGAATCCTTACACCTAAATTCAAATGCCATCACATACAATTTTAACCAGTGTATGCACTTAACAAAGTAGAAATTTTAAAAAATCTGCTGCATTTCCTGCCATAAGGGTAAATAAAAATATGTACTTCACATTTTAGTCATACGCATTTCTAGGAATCAAACTATTGCAAATGAAAATTAATGTCAGGACAAACTTGTTGAAAATAAAATAGTGGTTTTATTAGCCACATAAGATACTTCTCTCAATAATTAACTTTAATGTAATAAATAGAAAGAGAACCAATATTCTCTGAATACTGTGCCCTTGATGGAAACTTGACTCCTATGTAACTGCCAAGAGGGAACCTCCTCAGGAAGGGGCATCTAGTGGGTACAGACTAGGCACCTCAATGATCTTTCTTGGGAGGGGTGGGTTTGGGTTTGAGAGCGGTGGGTTCAGAAATGGTGGCAGGGCTGGGTTTGGGTTTTGGCAGAGGTGGATTCGAAGTGGTAGGAGGGCTGGGTTTGGGTTTTGGAGGGATAGATTTGTGTTTGGTAGGGGTAGTTTTTCATTTGGAAGGGGTGAAGGTCAGAGCAAAACTAGGATAAAGGGTAGGAGAGGTGGGAGAGGACTGGGGGTTGGAGGAAGAGGTAGCTGAAGTGTGTGATGTGCATGTGTCTGTCTGTTGTGCAGTTGCATGTGGGTCTGGTGTATGTTTTGTATATTTGGGGGGTGTTTCTTGGCAGGTGTATGTTGGTCGGGTGAGAGTGCATTCGTGTTTGGGGTATTGTTTTGCATGTAGATGTGTGTTTTGATGAGAGTGCTGTTGAGGTGGTTGGTGTAGTTGTGGAGCTTGTAGATGTGGCAGTTCTTGTGGGTGTGGTGATGGTTGTGATGAGTGTGTTGTCTGTATGTTGTTTAGGTGTGTGCTTGTGTTTCTTGGTGTAATTGTGTTTATGTGTGCATGTGCTGCTCCTGTCTGTTGTAGTGGGTGCATGCAAAGGAGTGAGTGTGCTTGGGACAGGGCTGGGAATAGAGAAATTCATAGGAGGTCATTAGCCTCATCACTTAGTACAGCCGGTGGGAAAGGGGCAGTGGGTGAGGTACCTGCAGCGAAGGAGACCCCACCCCTTTTTGGGGATGGGTTTGGCCAACTAGGGGGAGCAAGAGAAAGGATGGAAATGGGTTTCTGGGTGGTGGACAAGGATGTAGGTGGAAAAGATGCAGTAGGGTCCTCTACCACTAGGGACTGGTCACTTGTGGAGGCCTCGTAAGATGATGTCGAGCTGGACGCCTCCGTGCAAGTCCCCTCCCCCTCCGTGCCACTGTGTCCATCAGTGTTGGTGGTCTCAGCACCCGAAACACAGTGGCCAACTGCTTTCCTGCCTACGTGGCTAATTTCTCCTTCACCTGCTCCTGATGATGATGAAATAACATATAGAATAGTTTTGTTGTATCTGTGTAATAAGAACTCATCATGAACTTTGATCACAAAACATTTTCCTGGTTTTCATGTTTCACCTGCTTCAAGGCTCCCAAAATGTGGTTCTACATTATCATTGTCTCATGCATGTAGGCAACATTTTCAGAAACCATTTGGTCACAGTTCTGTAATTCCCCATGATAGCTCCTAAATCATGAATGATCTTGTCTCTTATCCTTTTGCAATTCTCTCTCAGGAACTGTTTAACACCTCTGAATGGTTGAGCTTTGTTGTTAAGAATAGTGAACGTATGTCACCAAAAAGCATATAAACCAAAAATACCTTTGTACAGTATGTTTACAAGGCCAAACAAACTGCATTATTTTCAATCAGAAAAAGTAATATATAAATCAATTTGTATCAACAACTACTGAAATGTTATACCAATATTTGTATAAACTGAAAGTCAGTTTCCTTTGTTTGGCCATTTCACAATGGTAACACTTACTGCAAGTAAATAAAGTATATTTCAAATGTAAAAAATAATATATGGATTAAGTATTGAAGTAACTTATTAATGTATCATGCAATGTGGGCCAAATTTATAAAAGTAAGCTTAGACATTTGGTGTAAACTGAGACCAAACGTCTAAATTTACGATTTTGGGAATTCACAAAGGGCATTTACGAGTACTATCTTTATGTTGCACTCGGTCTGAATCTCCTTCCCGAGTGTGGACATAAAGATAGTGGGGCATATTAGCAAGACCGGCGATAAAATTATCGCCGTTTTAGTGGCAGGAAACTGCCGCTAAAACGGCGATAATGGGCTTGCTAATATGCGTTATAGAATCCAATAGAAGCCCAGGTTAGATGTGCAGGACATCTAACCTGGGCTTCTATTGAATTCTATAACGCATATTAGCAAGCCCATTATCGCCGCGTTTAGCGGCAGTTTTCTGCCGCTAAAGCGGCGATAATTTTATCGCCGGTCTTGCTAATATGGCCCTCTGTTCGTAAATGCGTAATTTCGTAATTTCGTAAATTCTGTTTGTGAATTCCCAAAGTTGTAAACTTAGACATTTGGTCTAAGTTTAAACCAAACGTCTAAGTTTACCTTTGTGATTCGGGCCCTATGTATATACCTATGCTGTTGAAGAAATTAAGAAAAATATTTTTGGGTGAATTGACAATTGACTTCTACAGCTTAAGTAAATACATAGGCCTTGATACATTTCTAATCCACGTCAGTACATTGCAAAAACATTTTCACATTTGACTCCTAAATGTCTCTAGTTATTTGAAGTTTGTTTTACCATTGTGAAATTATTTTACAAAATATGCTGGCTTTCACTTTAGGCAAAAATTGGCAAAACATCACAGTAAGTATTACATACACTGATTCATATATAATTTTTACACCAAATATTCAAATGTAATTCTCAGTGTGCAAACCCCTTGATGCATTTCTACATTTGCCTAATGAGTCATGAGTTGGGTCTGATTTTGAGTTTTCCAGATGGGATACTTCAACCTAAATGTGATGAAACATTCCATCTACAAACGCTCCTTTAAGTATCCCATTTTTCTCCCTCATTGATTATCATCTGGGCATAACAAAGGACATTGAAAAACTGTTTGAGGTATTTGTTACTGTGGGCCTGATTTAGATCTTGGTGGTCTTACTGCCATCCCGCAGCGGTGGAGGTCTCTATTACTCCGCCAATTCAAGGGTCTTTTGACCGCGATATTTAGATGTATGCAGGCTGCCTCTCCGTCCACGTCAACAGAGTGTTTCCCTTTCGGTGACGCTGCACACCGCTGCCAACGCAGTGGACTCCAATGCTGGTGAATACTGCTCCATCGCCATCAGGGCAGCAGGTCCCCGCCAAGCAGATTTAGATTACCACAGTTGTGCTGGCAGTCTCCTAGCAGCAGTTCAATACACCCCTATCCCAGAAAATGCATTGTCATCCAGAATTGTCAACAGAGTGAATGCTGTAGCAAACAACCTGCACACACAGGAGGAAATTTGGAAGCGGTGGAACGACTACCGGGGGAGGGTGCGTACCCTGGCCTCCAAGCATCACATGGAGGCCAACAGGACTGGTGGCAGTTCTCCCAGCCCCTTAATATCATTCATGCTCTGGGATAAGAAGGTCCTGCAGATCCTACATACGGAAGGCGTGACAGGAATACCAGGTGGAGTGGAGTCTGGTAAGTTACACTTTGCAAAATCTCAATAAACCTCAATGTCCTGTTTGTTCTCAACTAAGCTGTTGCCAATGTTTTCTGCACATATTTTCATTACATAGAAACCTCAAACTATCAGTATCACATAATTTAGATTGTTTGTTTAAATGTATTGCATTGCATCTAAAATTACAGGGGTCAACCTCCATTATATCTCACATGATAGTATGGTGCCTGTAAGTAATTCAACACCAAATAACCCATGACCCATATGTGTGTCATGTTGTAAGTTTCTTGTCCATTTCCACTGCATATATTCCACAGGTATGTTCCACTAACCAATCTGAAAATGTTAAGTTGTCTTTGAAATGACTGCCACTGCCCTGTTTCTTTTTCTCAAAATAATTTTGCTATGTCATATTGCTCATTCTCTCCTGTCTAACAGATTTCAACATATGGTAAAGTGTCATTTAGTGATCAATCCTTATTCAGTCCTTTCTTCTGAAGATGGTCTGTGTTGTTTTCTGAATGTTGTTCTTTTCTTTTCAACCAATTGAACTGATGTCATGAGTTTCACAAATAAAACTATGTTGACACAAAGGTTTTAAGGTATGCACATTACCATGGTGAATATAAGGGGTACTTGCAAAAATTGACTCGCCACTGTTCACATGATGGCAAATGCCAAACATCCATTCTAGTTGTGGAAATGTCTGTTTTGGAGTCAGCTAGGCCTTGGAATTAATTGGCAATTACACATTTCACCTCTCCACTGTACTGGGCTGAATGGTTGGTAGATGTAATGGTATACTTCCTAATCACTTCATGAACATTTTAGTACATTTTATTACCTACTTGTTTAAAGTTGTACTGTTTGAAACTACTAAATGTTAGTGTGATCTATGCAATACCACTGAAAGCTATCATCACAATATCCTCTACCTATTTTGTCTTCTAGGTATCTACATTGTTTGTCTCAAAAGATATCAATGTACAATACACACTTTTATTAATAAAAATGCTGTCAATAGGTCCTACTGCCAGAGCTCGTGGCCAGGATTCTGCCACTGAAGACACCTCCACTCCAGCCCAGGATCAAGCTGTCAGTGAGGACAACACTCCTGGTGATATGGAGTACGATGAGGAGGCTGGTCCATCAGGTCTGTATGGGCAGATGGCTCCTTTTGCCCCATTATAGAAGCTTGAGGGGCAAGTGGATTGTTCCGTTGTGTAAACTATTTGGACCAGGCCATTGACACCCGCAGGGTGGTAGTCTTTGGTTTGGCCTGATTCTGGCATGCACTATGGATCAAACGTTTTAAATGTAGTACATGAATTGCCTTTTGTATGTTTTTAAACTACATTTATCAAATCTTTGTCCACTTTTGAACAATGACTTTTAATTCTATAATGTTTTAATTAGTGTCATCTTATGGACTTTGTAAAATGATTTTTACCTTCACACTGTCTTAGCCTCCGCTGATTTACGCACTTTGTAAAATATCTGTGATCGAAAAGAAAGTTATTTGATGATGATGGCTCCAGTGACACTCACTGCGCTCACACCGACACCTCGTACCTCAGCTGTAACACCTCAGCAAATCGAAGACTCCACTTCCTGTGCTCCTACCACTGTGACACCAATCGTGTGCCCACCCAGCCCTGGGTGATCTTGAGACCACAGCACCACCAGCTCCAGCTCACCCAGGAATCATTCGGATGGAGCAGACTGGGCCAAGGCCGCAGGGTAGTGGGGGTAGGGGTCGTGGGAGACAGTTTGTGGGCCAGCATAGTGAGGCCACTGGGGTCACCGTCGCCCAGACCACCATTGACCAAGTCTTGGGAGCCTATTGTCAGTTTCAAGACATGATGTGCCAGGTCCTTACCTGGAGATGAAGCAGATGCAGAGGGAGCTCAATCATCAGATGGAGGCTCACAACTCCAATATGGGTTCCCTGACTGTGGTGCTGCAGGACATCTACATCCATATGTGTTGTGCTTTCCCAGCACTTTTACTCCTTCCTGTGTGTCTACAACATCTTGCCCATCTACATCTGCCACAGCCACAGGAAGGGAGGCCCTGACACGTAAGAACCACATGCATCACCCCAGGCCCTGCAACTGTGGATCTCCCTTGGACCCGCAGGAGGTGACTTCAACACATAACTCCAGGAGGCGAGGAAGCCAAGACCTCTGGCACCACCAGCAAGAAACCCCAACCCTAATTTCCTCCAGTTTGTGCCTAACATTCACTCTGTGGACTATTTGTAGACATGTTTGTCTTTCTGATGGCAGTAGCATTTTGGACATTGGACTTCAAACAAGTTTGGCTCTCCAACTACAGTTTCATTCACCATGACTGACTGCTTCACTTTTTGCTTTTTCATTTTCATCCTGTTTAATTTTTTCACATTTTGCTCAATAAATTAACAAATCAAAAACTCAGAGACTGCTGTTGTATATCTCAACTCTATCAATGCATTTGTTTTCTTCCATCATAACGTGACAATGACAAAACAACAAAATATTGTGTAAACAGATAATTTGCAAGTAGGTGATGTTTGTCTGAAGTTCCCAAACATGCCTCCCACAAATATCAGACCATTCAATCATCTACTACTATGTTTATTCCATTTTATCAAAATGTGTCTGTCAACATTTCAACTAACATACCAATCCATACATTGCACTAATACTCAGTCCCAGTTTGCACATTTCCAGTTCCAGACCTTGCCAACATGGAAGAAGGGGCTATATCAAAAACAAGAGGATAGAATAGGCAAATGAACATTGATTGATGTCAATAGCTGGAGCCAGATCTCCTGGCTCATATAAGAAATCAAACATAAATAACACCAATAGACAAAAGCATGGCAGCACTATATTTTATGGACAGAGGATCATTCCAAACCACTGTTCCAGTATCTGTTGGAATGTCACAACAAAGTTTCAGTGGTGTGACACAAGAAATATGTCCAAAATGATGTGACACAACAATAGCTACATACACTGTACACACAATGACAATTTTGCCAATGTGAAGGGAGATTAGAATGATTCGGCTCCAATCACATTGCAAATTGCCTTGGTACAAGACTTGTATACCCAAAGTCTGTGTCTGTCTTTCCCAGGATCAACCCAGGTTCCCTTTGTATTTGGAAACAGTACCATATGTCGGGCATACTCCGCTCTTCCTCACACAAGCCCGTATATTAAGGGCCAGAGAAATCACGAACGCGTTTCGCGTTCAGTGTTTGTCGAATCTCCTCTTTGCCTGTACTTACCTGATTCCTGCTCCAATGTCAGATGTGCCGGCATAATCCCACAACTGGTGTCCAAGTGCTTTGCTTCCGGTCCTTCTTCTCGATTCCCTTTCCCCTTCCGGGTCGATGTTGGCTCCCTGGTCAGCGCTGCAGTTCCTCTAGTTGCTCCTTGGCAGTTCCTGCTCATTTGTTCATGGAAAACCTCTTTTTTAGCGTTCTGTGACTAACAAGAGGAAAAACAGATATTTTCTAAAGAACCACATTACCTGAGAGACGGCAGCAATGTTCATGCAATATTTGATGATACAATTATGAAATACTTATCTAAAGTACGCTTTCTACAATGAGTGGAAATTCTGTTCAAATTACTGAAACTTGTTCCTGACTGTAAAAAATAGAACAAATAATATATTATTAGTATCCTGATGGTACAAGGTGCTAATTAATCATATAATATATATATTATTAGTATCCTGATGTTACAAGGTGCTAATTAATCATATCACTTAGCCCAGCACCTTTTTGTGTGTATTTTTATCAAGTATGGGAGAATATGTTTTTGTTTTTTCCCCGGTTTATATTGGATGTGAGCTTTTTAGGCTTTACTGAATAGTGACAAAACACATATTGAGGTTGGGTACACTGCTTATTATTACATAATCTAAAGACATGTTTAATTAAACCACTTGGTTAAACACATCTATGCTTCTTTTTTTGTTTACCTTTTCCAGTTACGACATGACTGTCTTTTCTGTTTTCTGTCTTTCTATACCTTACTATGAGAGGAAGAGGGGCTACAAACAGGTAGACATACTTTCAGGGGCATACATATGTATAGATTCACTTCCCTAGTGTAGTATAGAATATTTTCTGTTCAGGAAGTACAGATCACCTGCTCCATTCAAATGTTGTGAGAGACGTCTGACTATGATACATCTCCTTTTCACTTTCCTTGTTTTGTTTACCCCTTTTCCCCCATCAACCATTGCTAGCTTAGATAATATTGAGCTGACTTTGGTGGGTGTGGGAAGTTGGGTCCTAGCATCGGAATTTGCATCTTGCTTCTGCCGAAAACACCAGGTGAGACCCACAGAATGCGACACCCACGTTTAATTTCCACCTGGGCGAGATGGAAGAGCGTCATATCATGTTAACCGATGTTGCCCATATGATAGGCAGCTTGCAGAAAGAGGCCCAAGCCCTCTCACTTAGGGTATATGCTTTACAGTATGCTTCAGTACCCACGTCCTCTACAGACGCTGAGACAGGAGCTCATGGTAATATATTTTCGTCTCTACCCTCCTCTTCTAGTACTGTTCCTCCGGTTTATCATACAACTACTCCAGCCTCTATACCGTTAGCTCCATCTGAAAGATTTCTAGGTGATCCAGATAAATTTGCTACCTTCATTAATCATTGCCAATTGCACTTTATGTGTAAGGCATCCTGTTTTGCCACTGAACAGGCAAATGTAGCTTTTGTATTGTCCTATCTAGGGGGGATGGCGGCTACTAGGTCTATTCCTTTGGTTGAACGCAATGATCCTCTGTTATATAATTACGCTGAGTTCAAGGAGGAATTGCTTTGATTATTCGACAGGCATTCCTTCATGCAATCAGTAGATATAGAACTTTTGACTTTAAAGCAAGGGTCAAGCGATCTGATGACCTACATCTGTTGTTTTAACAGGTTGGTGGCCGAAGCCGGATGGCTTGAAGCTAAACGCAGTGCTCTTTTTTTTATAAAGGACTGAGAGATGAATTAAAAGATGTTTTGGCCCTAGTTGTGGATCCTCCTGAGTCATGTAGTGCTCTCATTGATTTAGTTGTCTAATTGGACCATAGAATACATGAAAGAAAATGAGAAATGGGACGTTCTGATCCCAAATTGTTTGTGGTTAGAGAAAAGAAACGTGAATCAGTTACGGAAGACTCTGAGCCTATGCAGATAGATAGCATCCAAGGCCCTGTGGCTGACGAAGAGAGACAGTGACGTAGAGCTAAAAAACTGTGGGGCATATTCTCAAGAACGTATGATAACTACCGCAACAGTAGCTTAACGCAACTCTTCACATGGCAGTCCATCGCGGAAAATAACACTGTGTCAACGTGGAATTCTCAAGCAGGCGGCACCATGCGATAGTCCCACGATAACGCGTCAAATGACCGCGCCAAAATCAACGCGACGCCACAAAAATGCGAAACACCAACGCAAAAAATCCTGCTGTGACGCCAACCGCGATACAAAAATCAGCGAAAATCAGCCACAGGCCTGCAATTCCCACGCGTCATGCGTGAAAATGCACCATAAAAGTAAAAAAAAAACCACAAACAAATGCCAAACCACAGCGAAGCACAATGGAGGCAGCCGGAGCAAGTGCAGAGGACAACCAGAACCCCACAAGCCCCCCGGAGGACCAGCCGTGGACCTCGGGGTCAGGGAAGGGCAAGGACAAGAAGAGTAGGAAGAAGCGGTTCAGTCCGCAGGAAAACAGGATCCTGATAACGGAGGTGATAGAACACCATCAACTACTGTTCGTCACCTCCTCTGTGTCACTGGCAACTAAAAATAGAATATGGCAGACCATCGTGGACAAGGTGAATGCAGTCAGAGTGCTGAAGAGGACAATGGACGAGGTCAAGAGGCGCTGGAATGATGTGAAGCGCAAAACCAAGCAGAACTCGCAAACAACCGGAAGGCAGCAATGCAGACTGGAGGTGGCAGTCCAGCGCTACAGGAGGAGCTGGACAAGATGGAAGAAATGGTGTCCACAGTCATCAGTGGGGAGATGGTGGCAGGAGTTGGGGGCCCAGACACTGTTCAACATGACCGGACACAACAGCAACAGGTTGAGTACCCAACAGGGACCGGGGGACGGGGGGAGATGGGCACAATGGCACACATGCACAAATAAGCAAAGCACATCTGCGGACAGACCAGGCCCCAGACCCCCAACTCCCACCAAGAGACCAATGCACACAAGTATTCAACATCTCAGCACTGCATAAGCACAGAAGCCAGAGGCCCACCGCATGTAAGTGATGAGGTGCAGCCAAAACTGAGCTCCATGGGCGACCCACCCTAAATGCGGCACACACACATTACATGCAGAGCACATCAACATTGACAACGATGCGGTACAAACCGCAACACATCCACAACAGAACAGGGGAAACAACTGGTGCTGCATGTGCGTAGAAACTGGCCAATCACATTTGGCAATGCAGGGAAATGTGAGTTGACAATCCACAAGTACAAACACACATTCGTGAAGTTGTCGGAATGTCCACTGTCCCGCATCAAATAGGCATCTCCCCACACACAGTCACAATGTACACTGTCATGCAGTCTGAATGTAAACATGTACAATGCGTCAACATACATGTGAACACATTGTCAAACTGCATCTCCCCTTCACATTGCAGGAGGAAATCCAACACCCCCTGCAGAGCATTCCCAACCTCTCTTCTCTTATGACGAAGAGGACCACCACTCCTTCGACTCCGACACCCTCCAACAGCTCGTGGTGAGCCTCCGCAGCCTGCTTCCAGGAGCAGGCCAGCCTAGCTGCTACGAGGAGAACCCACCCCCTGCACAAAACACACAGCAGGCAGCACCCACCACCACGGCTGCCTCCCAGGACCCCCACGATGAACACATGGCCTTCCAACGCCGTGTGTTGGGGTGCCAGGAGAAGCTGGCTGAACAGGTGCAGGTGGGGTTCGACCGCATGGCAGACAAACTAGACGCCATACGTGGGTGTCTAAGTCCCATCAGGGACCACTCACAGTCCCTAATGGACACCCACAGTCCGCTCCATGCTCTCCAATGAACCATGGCTGACATTGCCAGAGTCCTGACTCAGAGACAAGAACGACTGACTAGTCAGAGTGCCACCAGCGAACTCGCCCGGGAGTTGAGACTCATGCGGAGGCTCATGGAGAACATGGAGCGGACGCGGGTGGAAAGAGCGGTTGCCACGGCTGCACGCCAGCGAGAGGTAGCTGGGTCCCTCAATGACATAAATACCATCCTCATGGCATTGCTGCCACAAGGCCTGGCGATGATGCATGCTGCTGCTACCACCCCATCCACGTCTCTGGCCCCTGATGTGTCAGTGCCACACAGTGCGGCAGACATTCCACCTCCGGCCCCTGGGGTGTCACTGCCACACAGTGTGGCAGACATTCCACCTCCGGCCCCTGGGGTGTCACTGACACACAGTGCTGGAGACAGAACACCACCACCCACATGTGAGGCACATACAACAGCAGAGGACGAAGATGCTGATGAATCCGCCTTGGTGGTGAGAAGGAAGCGGTAGCATCCATCTCCAAAAATGTGGTCTGTTTCTGCTTGGTTCTGCCCTCTGCATCATAAGCTGCCACTGTCCCCCGATGCACTCTGCGACACTCACCTTGGATCACGAAATGGACTGCCATAATCTGTTTGGCCACCAACGACACGGATATCAGACTGCGGACTGAACTCTTCCTTCCCCGATGTACTCGTCATTCCCTGAGGGACTCTGGCTGGCCCTCCACGTGCCAACGATGCAGAGTGGGGTCTGCATGGCCCTGTACTGCTACAGCTGCAACACACCACTGAATGTGCAATAAACATTCATGTTGACACAGATGTGTCATGTCTATGATCTTTCAAGTGTGGAAGTAGGTATGAATGTAGGGTCAGTGACCTCCCCTTAAGTCCATGTTGCACATGTTGTGGGACTTGGGTCACAGGATGACACATTGCCGATTGCGGTCCGTGTGGCGCCGACACTCCGACAGCGACACATCCATTAGTCGCTTCCTTGTCCGGCCCAGGACAGAACCACTCCCAGAGCCCCGGGGTCATTGTTCACACCCTTACGCTGGACTGGTATACGCAAGGACAGCCCACTCCGCTTACGCTCACAGGGGGGGACAATAAGGCTACATGTCCCAGGTCTTCCCTGTAGGGATCTGCTGCTCACAGGTCTAGTTGTCAGCATGCCACAGCCACTTCCTCACAGATGTTTACACCCACACCACACCCATCCAGCACAGGCGTCACAGGACATGTGACACTGCCAATAAAAAGGCCCTGGCGCACCTGCTGGACGCCATTTCCAATCTCTGACTGGCTGTCTCCGTGTGGTTTTCATTTATGCATGAGGGCCTAGGGCCCTGCCACCTCACATTGCCCAGTGCCGGGGGTGACATTATGGCTTCCGCACCACGGGACTCAATCATAAAGGGTCCATGGCTAGCGGTGCACAGACTTGGTGGCACTGGATACACTGCGGCAGGCACAGGCACACCGCCATGAGACCGTGTCTTTCAGTGCACTGAGATAGGGCCACCTGAAGTGCTGAGTGGGTGTGCAGCCTGCGATGATGCGCCGTCCTGGCAGTCAGGACTGGCAAGGTTTAGTGTGAGCCCTGCTGGACCGCAGTGTAGGCCTGAGCCAGCGGGCAGTGTGTGCCTCCTGCCACGTGGCGTCGCCTCGCGGTTCACAGAGTTGGTGGCACCTATTGGGCTGAGCGGGTGTGCAGCCTGCAATGATGCCCTGTGCACTGAATTGTTCTCTGCCATTGTGAAATCAAGACCCAGAATCAGGTGTGTGACCTGGTGGCCTGCAGTGCCTGGCTACATGATGTGGAGGGTGCCAGGGTCACGGGTCCCAGGCTTGGAGCTCCCACTAGCACGTGGTGGTCCCTCTTGGAGACACGCCGGTGGCAGAAGGTGAGCAGTGGGGCCTGGTTGCGCAGGGCGGGCAACCACCGCTGGGCGGCGGGAGGGGCGGGGGTGCAGCAGCCTGTGTGCGCAGGGCGGGCAAGCGATGATGGCGTGTGCAACTGTATGGTCTCTGCCATTCATGTCTCTGGAAACTGTTTCAGATGAGGGACCTGGGGGACTGCAGTGTATACCGGCACGTGGTTGGAGACACACCGGTGGCAGCAGGTGAGCGGTGAGGCATGGGTCCGCAGTGTTGGCACTCTCTCTCTCTCTCTCTCTCCCTCCCTCTCGCTTTCTCTCTCCCTCTCTCTCTCTCCCTCTCTCTCTCCCTCTCTCTCTCCCTCTCTCTCTCTCTCCCTCTCTCTCTCTCCCTCTGTTTCTCTCTCCCTCTCTCTCTCCCTCTCTCTCTGTCCCTCTGTTTCTCTCTCCCTCTCTCTCTCTTTCGCTCTCTCTCTCTGTACTTTTATGACTGCATGACACACCTTCTTATCTAGATTTCTGTTGTGCAGGCTGTGACTTGCAGATTGTCCTGAGAAGACCCGCCATGCCTCTCTAGTATTCTTGTTTTGGTTTTGTTCTCTAAGAAACGTATTATTTGTATTTCATGATGTGGATGTGTGACTCTCCTTTTTCTGTTCACAGATGTATGTTAGGTGTTGTGATTGAGCGGCTTCATGCGAATTGTTTTGTTCATTATTTTGGTTACGTTGTTGTGACATTTCTTTGTCCGGGGGGGTTGTGGGTGGTGCCCGTAGTGGGGCCCCGGGGGGTCCTGGGGGTGGTTGCGGTTGGTGTTGTTGCCCTCTCGGGGCTCAGGGATGCATGGTGAGTGGCTCCATGGCATCTGTTGTTCTTCATGTGTGGCTCTGGGCTATGCTCCCTTTGATGGTGCCGGTTGTCGTCCGACTTTACACCAGGTCAGAGCAGGTGTTAATTTCCTGCAGTTAACGCGCCTTATCGCATGTTTTGTGTTCTCATCGCAGATGTGGCTGGTCATTGAGAATGTTGTGGTGTGGTGTTGTCGCGGCTTTTTGCACGGGAACGCCTACTCTGCATCTCATTAGCGATAGTTGCCGTGGTCTTCAGTAGTGATGTATTTTGCGGCTGCTATTGCGGGTAAACTGGTGATATCGGCTGTTAACACCAGCTTGTGAATGGGGCAATGTATTTATCGCGACTTTGGCTGCGATAAAGTGCCGGTAACTCGGCGATAGTTCCTTGAGAATATGCCCCTATGTCTATATTGTGGCAAATCTGGACATTACCTGACGGACTGCCTGGTTACACCAAAGAAACGTATGGTGTTGAGAAACTAGAAAGCCCGAAGACTAAGGAGACAGGCTCCCCGAGTAGTTCAGGCCTTATGGTCTCCCAGTTGTTGACCCAAAATACTGCTCTCCCGCCTCTTCGTCATTTTATGGTTCAAGCACAGTTGCTCTGGGGTAAACAATCTGTAGACATCCAAATCATGATAGATTCTGGGCCAACAGGAAACTTTGTAGACATCCATTGGGTTAAGCATATGGCCATTCCCATATTAACTGAATCAGTAACAGTAGAAGTAAAAACCATTTACAGGAGTACCATAAAATCAGGTCCCATTACACACACTACTGCTGAGTTAGAGCTCTGCATATATGATAACCATACAGAGCAAGTCCAATTTGATTTGATTCATTCTCCCCAATTTCAGGCGATTTTGGGAATTCCCTTGTTAATGCAACATGATCCAGATATTAATTGGAAAGATCATTCCTTAGTTTTCTTCTCTGATTATTGCAAAGAACATTGCCATAAAAGATGTACACAATCACAGACCAAGCCCTTACAACAGAAACTATTTCACCGGAATTGCCCTCATTCTATAGCGCCTTGAGACATGTTTTTGACAAAAAAAAGGCCTTAGTACTACTTCCACATCACCCCTTACGACTGTCATATTGATCTGATTGCAGAAGCTAAGATTCCATGCAGTCGGATCTATGCACTCACGGAAAAGGAACACATTCATCTAAGAGAATATCTGGATGACATGCTAAGGATTGGGTTCATTCGCCCCTCTAGATCCCCTGCTTCTTCTCCTCTTTTCTTCATCCCTAAACGGGAGGGAGGTCTTCGATGTTGCATTGATTATCGTGCCCTTAACGATATAACAATCAAGAACAGACATCCGTTACCTCTCATAGAATTACTATTAGATCAAGTGAAAGATGCCACCATCTTCACAAAATTGGACCTAAGAGGATCTTACAATTTAGTAAGAGTACAAGAGGGCGGCGAATGAAAGACGGCTTTCCACATAGAAATTCAGGTTGTACGAGTACCTAGTAATGCCCTTTGGTTTTTGTAATGCCCTTGCCACCTTCTAGTACTTTGTTAATGAAGCCTTGAGAGATGTGCTGGATGTTAGCGCCATAGCATACATAGATGACATTCTGATATATTCTGCTACTACAACAGAACATATAGGTCATGTAAAAACTGTACTAGAACGCTTACAAGAGAATAACCTATATGTCAAATTGGATAAATGCCGATTTCACTCTGCTAAAGTGGCCTTTCTAGGATTTGTGTTGTCCCCTGATGGAGTGACAATGGATCCTCAAAAGATTTTAGCTATCCAAACTGGACTTCCCCCACCACAGTGAAAGGAGTTCAGAGTTTTCTAGGATTCGCTTACTTTTACAGACGTTTCATAAACGATTTCGCAACTCTGGCATCTCCTATAACACGACTGTTAAAAAAGGGGGTTTCTTTTTTTTTGGACTCCTGCTGCTGAACAAGCATTCACAGAACTTAAAAAGGCCTTTGTTTTCACACCCATCCTAAAGCATGCTGATCCCTCCTAACTGTTTACTGTTGAAGCGGATGCGCCACGAGTGGCCATTGGGGGAATATTGTCTCAAAGAGGCAATAAGACAGATCAGTTACACCCTGTGACTTGCTATTCACATAAGCTACCTCCCACGGAACACAACTATTCTGTAGGAGGCAGAGAACTGTTGGCCATCAAAAGAGCATTTGAAGAATGGCGTCAATACTTGTTAGGTGCCCTACATAAAGTTACATTGATCACTGACCATAGGAATATACAATTCTTAAAAACAGCTAGAACCCTTTCTATGCGAAAGTTGCGCTGGACACGTTACTTAAGTAACTTCGATTACGTAATCCAATTCCAGGCAGGCAGAAATCACAGAAAGGCGGATGCCTTATCCCGTTATGGCTATGAGGAAACAGAAGCCTCTATGAATCAAGAACGTCCCCTTATCATAGCTCCTGAGTTAATAGTAGGAACCATATATTCGGAGGAGACCTTTCTGAAAGAGGTGTTACAAGCACAAACTGACCAAGAGAAGGAGAACTTAGTGAAAAAGCACATGGGTGTAAAACTTGGGGATCTTCTGTATGTTCAAGGAGGTCTGGTACTTCCTGCTGAGTCCCTACAACTGCAAGCACTTGATTGGTGTCATTCACACTTGTTATCTGGACACTCAGGCTATAAAAAAAGATTGAATTATTCAGAAGATCTTTTTGGTGGTCCAATATAGTTCAAGATACGCACTTGTATATTCAACAGTGTCATGTATGCGCACAAAGCAACAGCTCCCACCAAGTCCCTGTGGGGTTGTTGACTCCTCTGCCCACACTTCCTGCACCATGGCATTCCATTTCCATGGATTTTATTGTTGAACTCCCACAAACTGTTCAGGGACACACTGTAATTTTGGTTGTCGTGGACATGTTGACAAAAATGTCACATTTCATCCCTTTAAAGAATTTGCCTGCCTCTAAAGAACTAGTTACAGTATTCCTTCAGCACATAGTGAGAGCTCATGGTCTCCCATCCATTATTGTATCAGACCGGGGACCCCAATTCATATGCAAGTTCTGGAAAGGGTTGGGTTCTTTATTGCAAATATGAGGCTCAATTCTGCACATCATGCTCAAACTGATGGGCAAACAGAGAGAGTGAACAAGTGTTTGGAACAATACCTAAGATGTCAGCTGCTTCATTCTTCTGATGAATGGGATACATTTCTTTAGGCAGCTGACTTTGCATACAATAGTAGGGAACACTCTTCAATACGCAATTCTGCTTTCTTCTGTATCTTTGGTTTTCACCCTCATATTTTCTTACATCTTCTCCTAGTACAGCCTCTACTCCAAGTGCATTAGAATTTGTGAATCACCTTCACGAAACACACAAAAATGCACAACAAAACTTAGACAAAGCAAAAAGCAGTGCACAAATAGTGCAGATGCCCATCATGACCATCTCCTCAGTATGCACTAGGAGATAAGGTTTGGTTATCCACACAACACATAGCAGTAAAAGGAACAAAAAAATGTAAGCCTCATTTTATTGGAACTTATGCTATCTCTAAGGTAGTCAACCCTGGCGCTATGAAATTGGACCTGCCAGATTACTTAAACATCCACCCAGTCTTTCACGTCTCCTTACTGAAACCAATGGTGGCAGGAAATGACGTATCTGTCCGACCCCACCCCCCCAATCATGTTGGATAAGGAACCTGAATATGAGGTGGAAGCTATTGTGGACTCTCGCTGAATCAGACACAGTTTACAATATTTGATCCATTTGAAGGGGTATGCACCTGAGGACTGTACTTTGGAACCCACTGGTCATGTCCATGCCCCTCAGTTGTTGAGGTTGTTCCACAGATGTTACCCTGATAGACCCAAACCTGCAGGGGGGTTCTTGGGGGGTGTACTGTCGGGCATGCCCGCTCTTCCTTGGACATTTGTGAGTGGTGGAACCAAGCCTGTATATCAAGGGCCATAAAAATCACAAACGCGCTTCACGTTCAGTGTTTGTCGAGTCTCCATTTTGCCTGCACTTACCTGATTCCTGCTCCAATGTCGGATGCGCCGGCCTAATCCCACATTGCGTGTCCAAAGGCTTTGCTTCTGGTCCTTTGTCTGGATTCCCTTTCACCTTCTGTGTCGTTGTCGGCTCCTTGGGCGGCGCTGCAGTTCCTCGAGTTGCTCCCTGACAGTTCCTGTTCATTTCTTCATGGAAAACCTCTCGTTAAGCGTCCTGTGACTAATGAGAGGAAAAACAGATATTTTCTAAAGAACCTACATTACTTGAGAGATGGTAACAATGTTTATGCAATATTTGATGATGCAATTATGAAATACTTATCTGAAGTACGCCTTACACGGTGATTGGACATTCTGTTCAAATTACTGGAACTTCTTCCTGGCTGTAAAAAATAGACCAAACAATATATCATTAGTATCTTGATGTTACAAGGTGCTAATTAATTATAGAATACATATTATTAGTATCCTGATGTTACACGGTGCTAATTAATTATATCACTTAGCCCAGCACCATTTTGTCTATATTTTTATCCAGTATGGGAGAATATGTTTTTTGTTTTTTTCCTGGTTTATATTGGATGTGAGCTTTTTTGGGCTTTACTGAATAGTGACTTAACACATATTGAGGTTGGTTACACTACTTATTATTACATAATCTAAAGACATGTTTAATTAGACCACTTGGTTAAACACATCTATGTTTCTTCTTTTGTTTACCTTTTCCAGTTACGACAAGACTGTCTTTTCTGTTTTCTGCCTCTCTATACCTTACTACAGAGGAAAAGGGACTAAAACAGATAGACATACTTACAAGGGCATACATATGTATAGATTCATTTACCTAGTGTAGTATAGAATAACTGTTGAGTTTTATTTTCTGTTCAGGAAGTACAGATCACCTGCTCCATCCAAACGCTGTGAGGGACATCCTACTGTGATACATCTCCTTTTCACTTTCCTTTATTTGTTTACCCCTTTTCCCCATCACACCATTGCTAGCTTTGACAATATTGAGCTGACTTTGGTGGGTGTGGGAAGTTGGGTCCTAGCATCGGATCTTGCATCTCTCTTCTGAGGAAACACCAGGTAAGACCCACAACATATACCTGCAAATGTCACAACTCTGAAATGCCCAAATGAAGATGACATGGCGAAGGAACCTAAAACAGAATTAAAAACGATTACCAATCACACAGAGCATGATGGCCATATTACAAAGTCAACTTTTGGACAACACAGTTTCACAAAACATTCAGAGATAAACAATGTAACTCAGCACAGTAGTCAAAGATGTCCAAACTTTGAACAACAAACACCTTTATCCTGATTTTTCCTGAACTTGCCCTTCCCAACAAAGTACCACCACATACTTCTCTCATCACCAGCGGTAATTGCTTGTGTAACGGTGAAAGACATAACTTGTAAAGATATACTTACACTCATGAGAAATAGTTGTCAATGACATCTCGAAGTAAGTCAACGTCTTCCTCTTCACCACTATCATGTTCATTTGGCATATCAGGATTCTCACCCGGTGGTTCTTCATGGTCTCCATCCTCTACAATGTAAGGGATGTTCCGTAGCTGGGCGATGTGGAACATGCAGCAGGCCACAGTGATTTGGCAGACCTTTTCGGGTGAGTAGAGGAGGGCTCCACCAGTTTTGTCCAGACAAATAAATCTGGCTTTAGGAGCCTAAAAGACCCCTCCACTGGCTGCCGTGTTCTTCTATGGGCCTCATTGAAGCTGAATTCCCCTGGCATTGTTGGATTTCTCAGCGGTGCCAACAACCATAGTCAGTTTGGATAAGCTGAGTGTCCTAGATGGAAGACGAAAAAGGGCCAAAATAATGTAACACAATTTCAGATTATGCAACTAGAAATACCCCAAACAATATAATGAAAGACTGTACTGACCAACAAGCCAAGCCCTCGCAGGTCCAAGTTGAGACATTTCAAGGGGTATGGGGCTATTCCTTAGTACAAACGAACCATGGGCAGAGCCTGGAAAATGCACATAGATGCTTGTGATGTACAAATCCCGTAAGCAGACATTGATTGAATGGAAGTGATTCCAATTCCGGTAGACCTGTTCTCTGGCATGTGATAACACTAAGGCAATATGTGTGCCCTCAAATGCTCCAACCACAAATTACATTTATAGCCTAAAATTATTGAGAAATTTGAAGAATATGTCAATTATACATTTTAAATGTGTTATTTACACATACTTTAAAAAAATTGTTAATCAAAAAATACCGTCTACAGAGATGTAAACAACATCCCACTAATATAGCTTTCAGCACACTAATGCACTACATATAATAGGTTTTATTTTCCAAATGAAGGAGTGTCCATCAAAGTTTGTAAATGTGAATGACATGGCCCCCATTTTGAGTGGTAGTGATGCACTTAACAGTTTCAAACACACTATTTTGAATTTCTGAAAAGGCGGCTGCCTTACCTCGCAGAGAGGACATTTGGAATAAGATGGGCGCCGTAGTTGTCGACTGCATAGTGGATGGTGAACTCCGTGATGGACACAACCATGGACTAACGTGTTGAAAGTAACGTACAAAGACCAATGACTGGGTCTGTGTATCCTGACGATCATGTACGTCACGTACATGTATGCAGCGGTTGGAAAAAATGATTAGTTGACTCCTTACACTTCTGCCATCAAGACCTCCTCCACTTTTGCTGCTGTTGTTCACCTCTGGGATCAATGATGCCAGAACGAACAGGTGAGAAGGCCCCTACATACTCGCAAGAGGGGCTGGATTTGCTGGCACAGGAGGTCCTCTCCCTGTATGGCCAGCTCTATGGCTCACCAGAGGAACAGGTACGTCTCTGAAATGTATAAGGGAATCTAACTGTTTTTTTTTCCTTTCACATAGGCTGCATGTGCCTGGCAAGACTGCGAGGTGGGGTTCTACCTCTGTTCAATAAGCCATTCTATAGTATGCAGTGTTCGAGGTATCTTTATCAGTAGACATCTGTCATAAACATATATCTTTGCGAGGTCTAATTTTGAGGTGTGCTCAAAAAAATACCCCTGAATGCTTTTAAATGGATGACAGTAGAAAGGGAGAGTTACCTACCTACTTGAATAACACTTCATTTCCTTGGACTCCCATTTCAAAGTGTGTTATGTCCAAAATGCTGGCCCCTTACTCTGAGTGGCCAGTATTCACTCAGTCAATCAATCAGGGGTTTACCGGTGAGGGTCTCAAGGCACGAAGAGGGGTGCTGCTGATCCATCTGGGCACATGGGTTAAGTCGAAGAGCCAGGTCTTGAGATCCTTCCTGAATTGGGTCAGTGAGGGGGATTGCTTGAGGTAGAGAGGCAGGGTATTCCAGGGCTTGGTGGCAAAGTGGGAGAAGGATCTGCCTCTGGTTTTGGTCTTGTGGATCCGTGGGACGGTGACCAGGGCCAGTTGTGCAGAACGAAGGTGTCTGGCGGCTACGTGGAATGAGAGGCGGTGGTTCAAATATGCTGGTCCTGCGTTGTGGAGAGCTTTGTAGGGATGTGTGAGGAGCTAGAAGGTGATTTTTGTTGATTGGAAACCAATGGAGTTCTTGAAGGTGTTCGTTGATGTGGCTGAGGCAGAGGATGTTGAGGACCAGTTTGGCTGCAGCGTTTTGAACATTCTGTAGTTTCCTGAGGAGTTTCTGGGTGACGCCACTGTAGAGTGCGTTGCCATAGTCAAGTCTGCTGGTGATGAGTGTGTGGGTGACCGTCTTTCTGGATTCTGTGGGGATCCATCTGAATGTCTTTCAAAAAGCAGACGGAGCGTGTGGAAGCAAGATGAGGAAATGGCATTAATCTGGCAGTTCATTGTGAGTGAGGAGTCCAGTATGAGGCTGAGGTTATGTGCGTGGTCTGCGGGGGTGGGGGGTGGGGGGTTCCCAGTGCAGCGGGCCACCATTAGTCATCTCAGGCTGAGGGGTGGGTCCCAGAATGAGTACTTCGGTCTTGTCTGAGTTGAGCTTGAAGCAGCTACTTTCATCCAGGTGGCAACCACCTTCATCCTGCTGTAGAAGTTGATTTTGGCAGCTGTGAGTCCATTGGTGAGGGACAGGATCAGCTGGGTGTCGTCAGCATAGGAGACAATGTTGAGACAATGGTTCCTGGCGATGTCAGTGAGGGGGGACATGTAGACGTTGAAGAGGGTGGGGGTCAGAGAGTAGCCCTGGGGCACTCCACAGGTCCCTACAAAAGTGTGTGTTAAGATATTGTTTTTGGTCAGAATGTGACAATACACATGTTGTATGCTAACTTATGAGTTATTCCAGTGATAGATGTGGCAAAATGATGTCACATCAATATAGCCAATAAAATTTCACAAAACCATTGTTTTTCTATTATTTCTCCAATGCCCATCAGAAGCGGGACACCTGGAAGGCCGTCGCAAGGAAGGTGTGGACCCTGGGGGTCTTCAAACTGTACAGTATCTGCTGCTGGAAAAGGTAGGAGGACCTACGACGCTGGACCTGAAAGTCAGCTGAAGTCCAGCTTGGCCAGTCCTCCTAACATGGAAGGCGCGAGCTCCACGCCCTGACCCCCCGAATGGCCAGCATTCTTTCGGTGGCCTATCCAGTGCTTGATGGACAGTTGAGGGCCCAAGAGCAGCAACAAGGGGGTAAGTTCTTATCAGAGTTTCACATGTTGCATAACTCATTTTTTGTTACAGCCAGGATATTAACATTAAGGGTGACCCATGTTCAATGCACAAGAAAAGTTCTTAAAAGTGTAATGTAATTTTGCACAATGTGTATGATAATGTGCTTTGTCTATTAATATGTTGGCAAGGATCCCATCTGATTACTGTTTACAACCAATGGACTGTTCTGAGCAGACCTATGGCTGCCTAAACTCCACATATACATCATGTTTGATGGTATGAGGGACAGTTGTACCAAACAGGGCCATTTACCGAGGGCCCGTGGTGCTGAGGGTACGGAACACGCTTTGTCTGTTTACAAAATCTACTGTTCGTGTGTTCAAGATCCACTACTTAGCATGGATCGTGCCTAGTTTGTTGTCAATAACTAATGTTTGGTATTCTGAGGTCTTATCGGACCCTCCATTTTGGTGATCCTTTCTCCTTCCCACAAAAGAGTGACCCCTTCCTAAAATGGCGGCCCTTTCTCATGCAGCAAAACAGAGAAAGGATTGTTGCCAGTCCCTATCATAGAAAGCATAGAAGGATTTTACTCATACAATTACAGAATGGCATCTCCAATTGTCCAATTGTCCAGCCATCCTGGAAAGGTATTTAATCCAACCATAGTCCATAAAAGCTGTCCACTAGGCACCTTTACTAACTATTCGCAGAGAAAACAATGAATGACCTCAGGCGTATAATCAGCTCAGTGGCCAGCATATCTGGAAGTATTCTCCATAAATATCTAAAGAATACCAAAGAGCTCCATTTGCAACCACGTTGGATCCTATCCACACTTTACCTTCATTATACTTCCTCTAATTTTTCATAGCACAAATATCCACCATGGCTCTAAATAACGTTAACACTAGCGATAACTTGCTGTCACTTGCAGGCCGTAATCCATTCAAGATTAAATACCTCCTAACCTATCTAAAAACGCAACTAAAAATTTCAAACATAAACTACTCAAACAAAACCCCTAAACTCTCATATCTGATACCTACTTCTGTGCCTCTAAAGGTATTGTTGTTAGCAATTTAATTTTCTTCACCTCCAGAAGAGCAAAATGGAGGAGAACCATAACCTCAATGCTCGAATTAACACTACTAAGAAAACTCTGCACGGTATTCGATTCTCCATAATACCCTCGCCTGTTTTCAATGCAGAAGTAATCATCTCGCTATATAACAACAGGAACGTTCTTATACAATCTTCTGTCCGCAGTCTTGAATGTTTTGACTAAACCTTTAAGAGGATCAAAAATACAATATCAAGTATTATCCACACTACCCCTCTAAATCAACGTTTCTCCTCCCGCACAGCAATTATAACACCTGCTTCACACAGTTCCAATGTTACCTCATCAGCTATGCCTAGGCAATACCACTCCCCTATTTTCAATGGTGGAACCGTAGTTGCTGGTTCTAATCCAGGTTTTCTAAATGATGTCTCCTACCCCTTTCTAGAAATCCATGTTTCTGACCCACCTCCTCCCCAGTTCAAGAGAGAATTGGAAATTATGGCCACTGCTCTAGAATCATTAACCATAGCAACACGGCAAATTGCGGATCTAATAATCGCCCTCTTTCTAGCAAATGCACTCCATCTACTAAACCATCTGTTGTCCAAGTAACGCTCCACTTGAGCACCACATCCCCCATCCCACCCACAGTGACCAACCGACAACTTAAAATACCCACAGATGACATTCTATCTACCCCTCTGCCTAACATCACCACTACTTAATCTTTTTCTAACCCTCTTCCTCCAATCTCCGACCCCAGCCTATCCTACACTCCCAACTGTTTTGTAGAAAGTACTGTCTTTGAGGACAAGCTCACCGATCTCAAACACAAACTTCAGCTAGTTAAATGTGACCTACAGCACCTTATACCCATAAACCTGCAGCTGGAGAAGCTTTGGAATCCCAGCCTGATCTCTGAAACTTACAGATCCTTATTCACTAAACAATCTAATCCTCCTACAATTGATAGACACTGTTTAGGTTTTCAACCACAAAGAATCCACCCAACTTGCATTGACCCCAATCCCAATTCCCAATGCAGACCTCAGAGTGTTACCAATCATCTATCTGATTCTGACATTCACACCCTTTTGCTATCATATAACACCACACAAATAATCTCTTTATCCTCGCTGGTCAATATCCAAACTATTCCCTCCAACACACTAAGAGAACCCAGTCTCAACTTAAGAACCATAAACAAGCAAACTTTACTGCAGGTTCCTATATCTCACCAAGAGGCGGCAGTAATCAAATTGCATATCAAATCTATGCTTCTTAACTGCAGATCCTCGGTAAAACATGTAGCTGACGGGTTTGACATTGACTGACTGTGGAGAACATGGCAGCCGCAGCGTAAACTGCCGCCGGTCTCCAGTCGGCTTTTCCGTACGATAAACTGAGCTGGGCTCTCCTCGCCCCCTACGGCCCCCTGCATACCTTTATTCTTTGCCCGTTGGTGATGTTTTGACTCGCTTTCCTTTCCCTGCAGGAGTGCGAGGAAGCATGAGAGATACCGCGTTTCCCCTTGATGGTGCTGGGGGCGGATCATGCTGTCTTGCCGTGGTGTCGGGTTCCCTGCTGGGAGGGAGCTGCCGGGAGACCACACTGCCGCTATGTTGCTCAGTTTAGTTCCTGGGGCAGTGGTGGAAGAGTTAGCACCTGCAGGGGTGTTCTGGATGGATTGGATTTTCAGAAGCATGCTGCTTGGACTGGTGCCCTTAGTTGGGATGGCGGTAAGACCTTCCCATAAGGGGAGAGAGCAGTATGCGGCAATACTCTCTGTAATTTGGTTAGTAATATTAGAAAACAAGCTGTCATATTATGCCCCTCAGTGAATCATTTTGAAGTATTTTACCTCGCACCACAAACAGAGGGGACTACAGAAGGGGCCACGAGTAGCCCATTAGTGCTCAGTCGGGAGACGGGTTTGCAGCATATAGAGAGAGGGAAAACTGTACAGAATAGGCTCACTGCTGTATCTGGGAAAGTGTGCAGGTATACCCTCCGTACTAGGGGGGGTCTGGCGACCTCTCTTCAAGGGCTGGAACCCTTGCCCCCTCCTCACTCGGGTTCCGATCCAAATTCTGTAACAAAAGGAGGGAACAAATCTCTGGTGCCAACCAAGGAAGGAGTGAAAGCAGAAAAAGTTATATCTTCTACAACGATGGCTGGTAAATCCCCTAGGAGTAGGGACAGAGGGAAGAAGGCTGTTGTATCTAAGGTCAAGGTTACCCCCTCCCTGAAGTCCTTCTATAAAGTTTTGGCCTCCCCTGCTGCTGTTACCTCCGAAGCTCCTAGACCCCCCAGTATGGAACTACCAGGCGGAGCAACTCAAGGCCCTAACGCGACAACTCCTGCCCAGGATCCATTGACAGAGTCATCCCAAGATGTTGCCTCATCTGTAATCTCTATTTCTACATCGAATCGGTTTCAGGCCTTAGAGGTAGCAGAGGGAGGGCGGGCATTTGGAGAAGATTTCCATGTTGGGTTGGAGCCTCCGCAATCTATGCCAGTAACATTTGTGGCTAGTCAATCCTTGCATACAAATTCAGGAACAAATTCATAAACACTGGTGGGCATTCTTCTAGCCTTTAAAGAAGAAATTAACGGCAGATTTGCAATTTCGGAGCAGAATCAGGTCGCCATACAGGCATCCTGTGCTGCGTTGACGCAGAAACTTGAGTAGGTCTCTCTGAGAACTGAGCTTTTAGAACAGGAGGTACCTAAGTTAAAGCAAACCATCGATAAAACGTCAGTTGAGGTGTGCCGATTAACCCGCCAAAATAAGGAGATGAAGGAGGACCTGGAGCGTCTTGAGAACCACAGCAGGAGGAATAACCTCAGACTTATTAATATCCCTGAGGATGTGGAAGGCCCGGATATTAAGGCCTTTGTGATCAAATTATTACAAGATAATGCCTTAAAATATCAACCAGATATAGACTTCTCAAAAAAAAATCCAGCGGGTACATCGAGATCCATTCAAAAGAAATCTTGGTAGACAAAGGCCAAGGCGAATTTTAATTAATTTCCTCACCTTTACTACTAAGGAGGCTGTTTTGTCCTCCGCTTTAAAAGAAGCGTCTTTCTCAGCAGGCTCCTACTCCTTTTCGATTAGGTCAGATTTGTGCCACGCTACCTCATTAAGGCAGTGGGAGCTGGGTAAAAGGGCGGAAGAGTTGAATAAACTTGGTGCATGAGCTCAGTTGAAGTTTCCAGCTTCTCTCCGCATGATGTGGAACAATCGTATGTATATACATCGTTCGGTGGAAGAAGCTGATTTCCTGATTGAGGAAATTAAGAAGGGGGTCAGCAAATAGAGGGGTGCAGGTTCGGGGGTGGGGGGTGGGAGGAGTGAGGAGAGTTCAGATGTAGTAAGGTTTTTCTTTTAGCCGACTTGGAGACCACTAGGCTTTATGCCTATTCCAGTTGGGGGGTTCCCCTGGGGAGGGTGGGGGGTGACAGAGGGCATGGAGGGTGAGGGTGAAGGGGTGGGAGGTTAAGGGGTCACGAGGTGGGGAGCAGTGGGGAAAAAGAAATAAAATTGTTTTCCCTCCATCATTTTAATATTGTAAGTGATCTACGATGGCAGTCCATGGTCATGGCTGTTTTTGATAGGTTAGATGTGGGGATTTAATGAATTAAAAATCCTTACCTGGAATGTCAACGGGTTTAGGTGTAGGCGTGAATATATGACGTTACTTCGCATACCATTAGTGCGCATGTTTTTAGTGCAATGTTTTTACTTCGCAATTACCATTACTACGCATGTTTTCAGTGCACATGCTTTTACTTCGCAAGTTCATTGAAATGAAATAAATATGCTTTTACTTCGCTTAACATTAGTACGCATACAACTACAAAGTGTTTTTAGTTCGTAATAGGGGTTTTGGGTAGGGGAGTACTTTTAAAAATCTTTTATTATATTATTATTCGTGTATTAAAGTAAACACCCTTTTTTTTTTTTAAATACACACGTTTTGTAATCATTCTTCATATTTATTATTTCCTTTACCCTTTAAATATATTTTATGTCCGTAAAAAAAACTGCATTATTTTTATAAATAATAAATTTAATAATTGTGTGTTCATAAATTGAACATTAAACGTATAAATCAGTATTCAATCAATTGTAAAATGCTTTATGATATGTCGACAATTTCTTTTCAATCTTAATTGTAGCACCTGCCACTATTTATACACATTCACATTTTTCATTTTAATCACAAGAATACACTAACCCTCAAACACTACTCTACCCTACACTACTCTAACACCACTACACTACCCTAAACCCTAAAACACTACCCCTACACAACCGTCCCCTTCCCCCAGTCAGTGCCCTACACTCAAACACTACCCAGCACGACCCCCCCGACACTATCCTAAACCCTAAAAATCTACCCTACACCACACAATCACAACACCTCTACCCTAAACCCTAAATCACTACCCCCTGCACAACTTTTTCCCTTCCCCCACTCCTGTCCCTACACTCAATCAATACCCTGCACGACCCCCCTGACACGTCCCTAAACCCTAAAACACTACCCTACTCTACACAAACACCACAGCACTACCCTAAACCCTAAATCACTACCCCCTGCAAGACCCTCCCCCTTCACCCAGTCCGCTCCCTACACGCAAACCCTACCCTCCACGCCCCCTACATTTCCTAAACCCTAAAACACCACCCTACACTACACATATACCACAACACTACCCTAAACCCTAAAACACTACCCCCTACACTTCCCTCCCCGACCCCTAGTCCTGTCCCTACTCCCAAACCCTACCCTTCATGACCCCCGACACTACCCTACACCCAAATACACTACTGTACACTACAGAAACACAACCCTACAACCTATTAGACTACCCCCTGCACAACCCTAAAAACTACACAGCCCCACTTACCTCTCTCTCCTCGTGGTTCACCTTCCACTTCTCCTGCTTCCGGCGTCAGAGTCGCACGGCATTATTTGGAATCGGAAGCACCTCCAAATGAAAACAACGATGTGGATAGCCTGCGAAGTTATGGTATTTGTGTCCATAGAAACAGTTTTAAAACCTTGGGAAAACTTTTATATGAAACGTTTATATATTTTTTTTGCGCCTTTTAATACTCTAACAATACGGAAGTAATTTTTTAAAAAACTTACATGCATTGTGGTAATGGTATTTGCGCAGTAACCTATTTACGAAGTAACAGTATTTGCGTACTAGTAGCATGCGTAGTAAAAGCATGCTAAGTAATCGTACCTGCGAAGTAAAAAATGCGTAGAAACGGTAAATCGTAGTAGTGGCCACGAAGTAAAGGTAGAATACCGTAGGCGTAGACAGAGGTTGGCATTGAAGTATTTGGAAGAGAGTAGTGCCCATATCTGTCTAATACAGGAGACTCATCTAGATACCCCAGAAGGTAATACAGTATTCTCCAAGTGTCAATGGATAGATCATTTTGTGGTTTCGGAACAGTCTGCACATTGCAGGGGAGTTGTGATTTTAATTAAGAAAGGAGCAGGTTGAGCTATCAAGGCCTCCAAGTCTGATAAATCTGGGAGGTGGTTGATAGCCACCTCCCAGCAAATGGGGGGGTAGAATTAGTCTGTGCAGTTTTTTATGGGCCTAATAGTGACGATCCCTCTCATTTATCTAATCTAGAATGGAACCTAATAGAGGTCACGGCCCCTGGTATAATGGGGGGAGATTTTAATGTCTTGCTGGACCCCGTTCAGGATAGATCCAACAATGGTTGATATGATAACACCCCTCGAGTTAGGAGGACGCTAAAAAACATCTTGCTAGAATTGATCCTGTTGGACGTCTGGAGATATAAGATGGGTATTAGGCAGGGCTTTACTTTTCATAGCAAGAAACATGGCCACTTTTCTAGATTGGACTATTTTTTTGTTGATAAGATCATGGTGGAAAAAATATCATCTATACATATATTACCAGCCCATATTTCTGATCATGCAGCTATGATTTTCTCCTTGGTTGGGTATTCTAGCCCTGTGAGACCTAGATGGACTCTAAGGAGAGCCACCTTATCTGATCCTGAGATAGGTGGGGTGTTAAAACAAGGATGTAGGCTGTTTTTGGGACAATCTAGGTTCTGCCTCCCTAGATATAGCTTGGGATACTTTTAAGGCCTTTCTCAGAGGGGAATTGCAAAGTCAGTTGTGAGAAGTTGGCCTGGTATATGCTGTTCACTAATTAAAGTGGACACCTTGCACCAGGGCAAATCGACTCTTATGGTAGATAGGTTTAAGACAACCTTTTAAAGAAAGCTATCCTAGTGGTAGCTGTGGAGAGCAGCCTTCAGGCTAAGTCTCGGAGGAATGTAAAGCAGCTTGTTTTACCATATAATCTCTTGAATCACCAAATGAAAAGACACCACACAGGTATATATATCAAATATATATGTATTTATTTCTAAATAACTCTCTACTAATCTCTTTATGAGATTAGAAGACAAACATATGCACAAATCAACGTTTCACAATAAGTTAAGCACAAAATATGGCTGGGGCCCTAGGGGCGTACCAGACCATATACTAAGTAAGAGACTTAGAAACAACGACTTGCAAGGAGACAAGGCCTAGGGCCTTCAGAAGTGCTGGGGCCTCACGAAACCACCCAAGGCAGGTAAGTAAAGGACCCACGGGGGACGCGTGCAGTGTGGATACACAGGCGCGAATCGCCGTTAACTTCAATGGGGCAAGTCGCGGTGGGAAATAAAGAGTTTTAGGATACTTCGGGAGAACCTACAAGCAAGTCACTTACAGGGTAAGTAGTTCTAGGAGCCCACACCCACAGGAGCACCGTAGTGCTGGAGTTACCTCACCCAGGGAAGCCGGGTGCACAGGTGTCCTTTGGTGTCGAGGTCGCGGCGTCGTTTTCAATGGCGAACAAAGAAGACTTGCTGCTTGCGGGAGCTGAAGAAGTGTCCGGTGGAATCCAAGCCTGGATTCTGAAGAAGGATGACCTGAAAGCAGAGGGACAGTGTTCAAAGTCACTTGGCAGTGACCCGGGGCAAGGAAGATGGATGCCCACCGTCGTCGGTCGCTTCAGGTCGGTTGCGGGTGCCTTGACTCTTCAGCCACGTGGTCCAGGAGGCGTCGACGACGACCAGGAGCTGGATTCGGTGTGTCCCTCGACGTCTGCAGCTGACTGCGGTGTCGGCAACTCGATCGGAGCCAACAAGCCTTGGCAGCCGCAAGTCTCGGGAGATGAAGAAAAGTCAATGGCGCAGACCAGCAAGGTCTGTGGAACTCACCCAGCAAGGATAAGTCAGGGCAGGCCTGGAGCAACCAGGGAGCCCTTTGGTTTCTTTAAGAAGTCTTCTGGGGACCCACAAGCCGGCGGGCAAGGGATTGCGAAGACACCTCGGGCGGAATCACTCAACAGGGGCCCACGGTCACTCGGGACGGTGTAGGCCTCTGATCTTCGGAGGGATTCCTGCTGGAGGTCGGGACCACACGTGGTCCAAAGCACAAGTTCGTAGAACGTTGTGAAGGGGTTGCACTCGACAATAGTGCACGGTACCCAGGGGTCGCGGTTCCTCGTTACTCGTGGGGTCCACTTGCCTCAGCCTCGCTGGGGACTCACGATGGCCTGGGAGAGGTCAGGAAATCCACTTCTTGGGCTGCAGGGACTTCGGACTCCGGCGCGGAGCGGCGTAGTTTGCGACCGTCGTTGTCGTTTTGGTGCCTGCCAAGCAGGGAGTCACTCCTTGACTCCAAGGGAGATTCTTCTGTCTTCCAAAGGTAGTGGAACGTCGAAGGGCCAGGATTCTTCAGTAGAGCGTCGTCCAGGGGTTATCTGCTTTGCAATGGCAAGGTTCCCCTCTTATACTAAAAGAGGGGATGGACTAGCTCTATGACCCCACTCTATGGGAGGGTCAAGGGAGGGTGGCTACACCCACTTCCCTTTGTCCAGTTTCGCGCCAGAGCAGGGGCAGGTAGCCCCTGAGCTGGTTTTGAACTGGCATATGCACAGAGGAGCCTTCTGCTCCCCCAGTGCAGGACTTCAAAGCACTCTAAGAGTGCACCCACCCAGCCCCAATACACTAAACCCTGTCTGGAAGGTGGTTACACCTCCCTGTGACAGGATGCCTATTGTTGGGCTTCCTCCACTGTGAGTTTCGGTCATCAGCAGGAGGGCAGCCCAGTGTCTGTGACTGGTGGCATCCATTTTGTGATGCCAGGGCTCTTTAGGATTCTACCGCGTTTCCACAGCAGGTACATGTCTTATCCCTCTAGAAGGGTGGAATGCTACTCCCGCCGCCAATATTGGCGGGGGGTAGTATTCCAAGATGTTTGACACCAAACACGACATGTTTTGATGCAGCCATTC